>JADMLD010001610.1:0-216135 GCA_017589585.1 Phylloscopus whistleri | reverse complement strand
GTAAATCAAACAGCTACCCCAGTCGCTAAGTCTGCAGCCAGCACCCCAGTTGTGAAGCCAGCAGCTAAGATAGAACCTGAGCCTGAGTTAGCAGCTAAACCTGACAGTAAGCCTAAGCCCCTGGCAGTTGCTCCAGCAAAGAAGCATACACACAAAACTGACCAACCAGTGGACGATGATGACCCAGGAGAAGGACCTTCACCAAGATCCGAAGCCAAAGCACCTGGCACAGGATCAGAAGCCAACAGTGATTCCTTTTCCCTGAAGGACCTTCGGGGCCTAAGAAAGGATTACAGGCGACAACCTGATGAACCTATCATTAGTTGGCTAGTCCGTCTTTGGGATGCCGCAGGAGAGGGTACAATTCTGGATGGCACTGAAGTGAGACATTTGGGATCCCTGTCACTTGATCCAGTCATCGACCAAGAGATGATGAGAGAGGCTAATCCACGCAGCCTCTGGGTACGGGTCCTAGGAAGTGTGGCAGAAAGATACCTGTGTGCCGATGATCTTTATATGCAGCAAACCCCATGGAAGACCATAGAACAAGGGATTCAACGCTTGAGGGAAATGGCAGTGGCAGAGATGATCTTCTCTGATGACATAAATATTAGGAACCCAGACTTGGTACCGTGTACGTCTGTGATGTGGCGAAAACTTATACGGCTTGGGCCATTAGAATATGCTTCTGCCTTAGCAGTAATGAAGCGGGAGGACAGGGGAGACTGTACTTGATATGGCAAAGAGGCTCTGAGCATATGCAGATGCTGTGCATGGCCCAACACATGCCAGAATCGCAGCAGTGGAAACACGTCTCCAGAAACTAGAAGATAAGCTGGAGGAGAATCATAAGAAACTTAGGGAGGAGATTAGAGAGGACCTTCTCCAAATCTCAGCAGTGCAAATTAGAGGCCCTGGTATCCAACGCAGGCGCACCTTTGATGGGGAGAGGAAGTACACCCCACGAGCTGAGTTGTGGTTTTTCCTGCGTGAATCTGGAGAGAACATGAGGAGATGGGACGGAAAATCTACTGCTGCTTTGGCACAACGGGTGCGTGAATTGAAGGAAGGCAAGACTCAGAGAGGAAGTTCCAGTAGAAGGAAGCAGCTCCAGTTGCCCGTAGCCGAACTGCCAAGTGTGATGATGATGACGTGTCCGAGCCCCTTGAAGGAACTTCTAAGACATATGCCCAAGGAAAGAAGGATAACCAGGCTTAGAGGGGCCCTGCCTCTAGCCAGGTAGAGGCTAGGGAAAATCGTGTTTTTTGGACGGTGTGGATTCGTTGGCCTGGCACATCGGAACCACAAGAATATGAGGCTTTGGTTGATACAGGTGCGCAGTGTACATTAATTCCATCAAGACACGTAGGGGTAGAGTCTGTCTCTATCGCTGGCGTGACCGGGGGGTCACAAGATTTTACTTTGGTAGAAGCAGAAGTGAGCCTGACTGGAAATGAGTGGAGGAAACACCCATTGTGACTGGCCCAGAGGCCCCATGCATTTTGGGCATAGATTACCTCCGAAGTGGGTATTTCAAAGACCCAAAGGGACTCAGGTGGGCATTTGGGGTGGCAGCTGTAATGACAGAGGGCATCCAGCAACTGAATACCTTGCCTGGACTGTCTGAGGATCCATCCACAGTAGGACTTCTGAAGGGGGAAGATCAACAGGTACCCATTGCCACTTCAGTAGTGCACCGCCGGCAGTATAGAACAACTCGAGATGCTGTGATCCCCATCCATAAGTTGATCCGTGAGCTGGAGAGCCAAGGGGTGGTCAGCAAAACCCACTCACCCTTCAACAGTCCCATTTGGCCTGTGCGTAAGTCTGAAGGAGAATGGAGATTGACTGTGGACTATCGTGCATTTGAATGAAGTGACACCACCATTGAGCGCTGCCGTGCCAGACATGTTGGAGCTCCAGTATGAGCTGGAGTCCAAGGCAGCGAGGTGGTACGCTACTATTGACATTGCCAATGCGTTTTTCTCCATTCCTTTGGCAACCGAATGCAGACCCCAGTTTGCCTTCACATGGAGGGGGGTGCAGTACACCTGGAACCGATTGCCCCAGGGGTGGAAGCACAGTCCCACCATCTGCCATGGACTGATCCAGGCTGCACTGGAAAAGGGTGAGGCTCCGGAACATCTACAGTACATTGATGACATCATTGTGTGGGGAAACACGGCAGTGGAAGTCTTTGAGAAAGGACAGAAGATTATCCAGATTCTCCTGGAAGCCGGCTTTGCCATCAAGAAGAGCAAGGTCAAAAGGCCTGCCCGAGAGATCCAGTTCCTGGGAGTAAAATGGCAAGATGGACGGCGTCAGATCCCCACAGAGGTCATCAATAAGATCACCGCCATGTCCCCACCGACCAACAAAAAGGAAACACAGGCTTTCCTAGGCGCCATAGGCTTTTGGAGGATGCACATCCCTGAGTACAGTCAGATTGTGAGCCCTCTGTACCTGGTTACCCGCAAGAAGAACAATTTCCACTGGGGTCCAGAACAGCAACACGCCTTTACCCAGATCAAGCAGGAAATCGCTCATGCGGTGGCCCTTGGCCCAGTCAGGACGGGACCAGAGGTAAAGAACGTGCTCTACTCCACAGCCGGGAGCCATGGTCCGTCCTGGAGCCTTTGGCAGAAGGTGCCAGGTGAAACTCGAGGCCGGCCACTGGGATTCTGGAGCCGAAGCTACAGAGGGTCTGAAGCCAATTACACTCCCACGGAGAAGGAGATCTTGGCTGCCTATGAAGGAGTTCAAGCCGCCTCAGAGGTGATTGGCACGGAAGCACAGCTCCTCCTGGCACCCCGACTACCGGTGCTGGGATGGATGTTTAAGGGAAAGGTTCCCTCCACCCATCACGCCACTGACGCCACCTGGAGCAAATGGATCGCCCTCCTTACTCAGCGCGCCCGTATTGGAAACCTGAATCGCCCTGGGATTCTGGAAGTGATCACCAACTGACCAGAAGCTGAGAATTTCAGTCTCACCGAGGAAGAAGAACAAGAGCAGGTAACCCGGGCTGAAGAAGCTCCACCATATAACCAACTGCCAGCAGAAGAAGCACGCTATGCTCTTTTCACTGACGGTTCCTGCCGCATCGTAGGGATGAACCGGAAGTGGAAAGCAGCCGTATGGAGCCCCACGAGACAAGTTGTACAAGCCACTGAAGGAGAAGGTGGGTCAAGCCAGCTTGCCGAACTCAAAGCTGTTCAATTGGCCCTGGACATCGCTGAAAGAGAGAAGTGGCCAAAGCTCTACCTCTACACCGATTCGTGGATGGTAGCTAATGCTCTGTGGGGCTGGCTGGAAAGGTGGAGAAAGGCCAACTGGCAGCATAGGGGAAAACCAATCTGGGCTGCTGATGAGTGGAAGGACATTGCCACCAGAGTAGGGAAACTACATGTGAAGGTCCGTCATGTAGATGCCCATGTCCCCAAGAGTCGGGCTAATGAGGAACACCAGAACAACGAGCGAGTAGATCAGGCTGCGAAGATAGAGGTGTCTAAGATAGACTTAGATTGGCAGCACAAAGGAGAGTTGTTCCTAGCTCGATGGGCCCATGATGCCTCAGGTCATCAGGGCAGAGATGCCACCTATAAGTGGGCGCGAGACCGAGGGGTGGATCTAACCATGGACAGCATTTCTCAAGTTTTCGAGACTGTGAGACGTGCGCTGCCATCAAGCAGGCCAAGCGGATGAAGCCCCTCTGGTATGGAGGGCGCTGGTCTAAGTACAAGTATGGGGAGGCCTGGCAGATTGATTACATCACACTGCCTCAAACGCGCCAAGGCAAGCGCCATGTGCTGACCATGGTAGAAGCCACCACGGGATGGTTGGAAACCTACCCCGTGTCTCATGCTACAGCCCGCAACACCATCCTGGGCCTTGAAAAGCAGGTCCTTTGGAGGCATGGTACGCCCGAGAGAATTGAGTCAGACAATGGGACTCATTTTAAAAATAATCTTATTAAAACCTGGGCTAGGAAGCATGGCATTGAGTGGGTGTACCATATCCCCTACCATGCACCAGCTGCAGGCAAAGTGGAGAGGTATAATGGGTTGTTAAAAACCACCCTGAAAGCATTGGGTGGGGGGTCCTTAAAGAATTGGGAGCAGCATTTAGCAAAGGCCACCTGGTTAGTCAACACCCGAGGTTCTACCAACGAGCGGGTCCTGCTCAGTCTCAGCTCCGTAATGTAGTAGATGGAGAGAAAGTCCCAGTGGCCCATGTTAGAGATTTGTTGGGAAAGACAGTGTGGATCAACCCTACCTCGAGTACAGGCAAACCCATCCGTGGAGTTGTCTCTGCTCAAGGACCGGGTTATACCTGGTGGATAATGCAGGAAGATGGAACAACACGATGTGTACCTCAGGGAGATCTGAATGTGGGGTAAGACTCATATGTCTGAGCAAGTAAGACGGATGGAAATGTGTAAGTGTCTAAGGTTTGAGTAAGTGAGATGAAAGTTTTATTGTGCGTCCACTATATGGGATAAGGGGTGGAATGTTCTGGGTTGACAGTGCCTCTATCCCATATCAGTGGACTGTTTTTGTTATGTCTAGCAGCGCTGTTTTGCTCGCGGGGCTTTTGCTGCCCGAGGAGAGCTGCTTCTGGCTGCCGCTGCTTCAGCTGCTGCGTGTGCTGCTGCTTGGCTTTGGCTGCTTCAGCTCTTCTGCTGCTTGGCTTCCGCTGCCTCTGCTGCTGCTGCTGCCTCTGCTGCCTGCTCTCCGTTTTCTTTCTTTCCCCCTCTTTTTCCTTCTCCTCCCCGCCCCCCCCCAAGACCGGACCGGCTCTGGAACTGATCTGACCCGAGACATCTGAGAAGACCCGGAGCCCGCCAAAGAAGCTTGGAGCCCTCCCCCTGAGTAATCCTGCGCCTTTCATTCCACTCGGGGTGGGGAGATTTTTGTTCATTTGTCAATAAAACCAGTTTTTTCCACTTTTTGCTCCTCCAAAGAATTTCCTTCCCAACCCGGGCTGGGGGGGAGGGGTGGTGGAGGTTTGTTTGAGGGGACTCCCTTTTAGAGATTCTCCCCCTAATATATCCTAAACCAATACACAGAGCATTTCCCAAGGGCAGTTAAGTTAAAAGGTGGGGAAAAAAAAAGAGGGCCTTATCACCCCTCCAAACCTAAGAGGCAAGACTGGGTGGAGCAAAAAAGAAGGTGGGCCATGGAGCTCCCTAAGGCAGAACTAGCCCATACCGGACTCTTAGGTGGACTAATGTTAGTCCAGTTAATAAACTTTGCAGTAAGAGGGAGTGAAGAAGCATGCACGAAGTGCTACTACCCTCTTTATGATGAGGAAGATCTAGGATCATTGATGAGGGTCCACACGAACATTAACCCCACCTGTTTTGATCACACACAATTGGAAACTTGTCAAGAAGAAGGAAAAACATACTGGCTCACAAAAAATACTGCCTCATTTAAGCAGCGCCTAATTGGAGAATGTCCTGTAAGGGAAGCCTGGTTTTGCTTTGAACAAAAAAGAATGAATGACATAATAAAAGAAAAAACAATTGACAGTAAAAAGAGAGAGTCTAGATGAAACACAGAGTAAAAATCTATTCATTGACTTAATTGAGAAAATTAGCAAAGAACTAAAATTTAACCAATTGTTTGGTGTGTGGAAATACCCAAATGTCAGATATTTGGCCCTGGGAGAGAATTAGCTTAACACCTCTAGACATTTTGAGATGGAAATTAACCAAGCAAAAACCCTAAATCACAAGAAAAAGAAGACAAGAACAATGAGATCTGAAACCAAGAGTGATTGGAGAAGAATGTATCAAGCTAGTATTCAAATCCCTAAAATAACAGATGAAAAACAAGCCAAAATCATGTTAATGGGAACTCAAAATCAAGACCAGAGACACGAGACTGCCATACAAATATATACCCAATACCAAAAGTTTAGAGAAACACACTACCATGAGCCAGACATCAGAAATTGATGCGGACTAAAGTCCGATCAAAATATAAGAGGGGGGATATTGTTAAGAAGGAGTCAAGAATTACTGTTAGCCATGTTTGTTGTTGAACAACTAATGTTAGTTGTGTTAATAATTGTTATAGCTGTTAAATAATGTTAATCACTTACCTTGTACCCCCACTGTACCCCTATCCCAAGTTGCTGTATCCTGTTCCTGTGTCCCTGTCCCTGTCGGGCCCCGCCTCCACTGCTCCCCTATACTTCTATATGGCAACCAGTGGCTCCCAGTATGCAAACTGTGTGAAACCCATGGATCTAAGGGACCACAGGAAGTGAAGACTACCACATGCAGGCCCCCAAAGCATGCAAGCTGAAGTATGAATGCTTTGCCGGACCGCGTTAGAAGACTGAGCAAGACAGCAGGCTACCTGTACAGTCATTCGGTCAACTCACCATAACCACAACAAAACTCGATCAGAGTCACCCCCCTAAACTTTCAATGAGCCAAATTGGATAAGTCTCCTATAGGACTCCTGTGAGGTTGGAGACCCCCAGCTCTGTCTTCGGGCAAAGCTGCTTGCACCTCCTCCTCCTCGTTGTCCACAGGGAGCAGTGGTGGTGAGCGCGACCCCTCGGGCCCCCACCCAGGCTGATTAATAAAGGCTTGAAAAAGGGAGCAGAAGGTCTCCTGGCCCTTTCATTTACGACACCCCTCCCTCTGAATTATTATAATTTAGAAAGTTCAGGGGCTCTCAGGCAAAGATATGGGGATAGAAATAACAGTTCTTTACTAGTATCTATAACAAGGCAAACAAACAACACCACTCCAGCATTAATAATAAACAGCACCAGGAGCCCAGGAACAGCTTCCCTTCCCAATCCCGGCCTCAGCCGCAGCTCCCAGCGCCCTCAGGTCCCGCTCCCCCCGAGCTCCCGGCGGTTCCGGGCGGCAGCGCTTCCTTGGCCTCCTGCCCGGGCCGGGCCCAGCGCCGGGGCCGCTCCTCAGCCGAGGTTGGCTGGAAATGCCGGAGTTCAGCGAAAGGGAGCCGAGTGCGTGCCGTGTGCAGAGCCCGCCACTCGCCGCGAATGGCTGGATCTGCCGTCACTCCTGGTTGTCGCTGCGCGCTGATTGGGAAGAGCAGAGCGGGGAAAAATCCGCGTCCCGCCCCCTGGTGGAGACGCCATTGTCGTTGGAGCGTCTGTGCGGGGCCGGGAGCTGCGGCAGGGGCCGGAGCTCGGTGAGGCGGCGGCGGAGCTCGGAGGCGGCCCCGGCGCAGGTGGGAGCCGCGCTGGGTTGTGCCGGGGCTCGGGGCTGGCTGCGGGCGGAGGGGGCGGCAGGGGGCTCTGGCTCTGGCTGCGTTGTGCCGTGTCCGCGCCGTGTTCCCCGTGCCCTGAGGGCGCTGCGGGAGCGGCTGCCCGCGGTCTCCTTCCCGCGGGTGCCTGGGCAGGAGCCGCTGCCGGAGCAGCGCTGGCTCGTCCCGGTTCCTGTGGGTAGGACGGAGGTGGCTGCGCTGTCCCCGGGCCTGTGCGGGAAAATTCGCATGGCCAGAGGTTTCTGTGCCCGAAGGAGACAGAGGAGTCCTGTCAAAGTGACTTTGTTGATGAAGAAAGGGAGAGGCCATGCGGCATTTGCCATGCGGTCTCTCCAATTGTTGAAGTACGCAGCCTCCTTTTTATCCTTTTTTTCCCTTCTGCATCTCCCTCTCCGTTTGCTCAGTGGCAAAGTTCCTTGGAAAGTTCAGACTTCCCGATCCGCCTGCTGCATGTCCTCGTTAATGTGCACCCCCTTTTGTATAACATCCGATATTCCTGGCTCTGTTCAGGCTTTGTTCTTCTTCTCCGTGTTCAGGAATTGAGCAGGATCTTGGCTGAGCAGCAGTCCGTGTCAATGAGTAACATTTTCTGAAACTGATGGTTTCTCCTGTTCCTTCCTTATCTCCAAGTCCCTGGCCCTGTCTCCAAGCAGATTCACTCACTGACTCTGTTTTTTCTTCCTGGGTCCTCTTTGGTTTTGGGATTGTTGTCAGTGACCTCAATTCTGAGAAAAACGGAATTTCAATCTGAGAATATTTATGAAAAGTCCAATAAGGGAAAAAAATAGGACAATGTCCAGCGCTGGTGTGTTCCTGGCCATCAGCCAAGGAACACCCTGCACGTTAAGGCAGCCTTATCTATGCACTGTTCCTTTACTGAGGTACATACATATTCATGAGTTTCATGCTCTGTTCAGACATTTTTGGCAGCTTTTGATGGTTTAGAAACTTTTTTTTTTTTTTTTTTTTTTTTTGTTTTTCTGCTCTGGCTTATCTACATCCTGCAGATCGGGCCAGTCTATTTTATTTCTTCTTGTGGCCTCATCCTGTTTTTCACACTTCCCTGAGAGCAAACAGTTCACAAACTCTTCTCTCATCCTTCTCTGGTGCTCTGGTTTGTGTCGCCCTTATCTCATCCTTTAGAGAGGTCAGTTAGCAGCTGTGGGAAACAACCTGATTGCTTTATACAGTTCTCTGGGTTACACAGAAGTATTTGACCATTTTCTATTTTGCTAAGGCCTACAGCACAATACATTCATCCCCTTATTAGATCTATCAGCTGTAAGGTGTGTACATCAACATAATATACTCATCACACTACTGCTTCCATGGGTTACACGGTGCACACAAATGAGAAATGAGGTTAAATTAGCAAGCAGCTCAAAGGGATTATAAACTGCACTCTGCTGACAATCAATAACCACAGCTAAAGACCAACACACCAATGTGAAAGCCAATATTCTCGGGTCATTTTCAACCATTCCCTGTCCTTTTGTAGCCGTTTGTGGCTCAGGAGGCCTGGCTGCCACCTGCATCCCCTTGCTCAGCTGCTGAATGAGCTCCACTCAGCAAGATGTCCTGCATGGCCCAAAGATGAGAGTTGCTGTAGCACAGAAGAGGAGGAAGAGCATTCGTTTAACCCATGGTGTGCCAGGGAACCCTGAAACCGTGTCCCATTCCCATCCTTTGCACGTTTGGGCTAGAACATGAGCTGCTTTCTTATTTCCTTTGTTCTCTGTTTCACCACTTTTCCATTGTCATCTCTTTGCCAAGAGCACCTTGAGTCATTTAATTTTCCACACTGTGCTCCTCCTTCTGCTCATGGATAATCTGATCCCATCCCATGGTGAAATGTTGTGTTCTTGGTTTGAGTGGATTGGTGAGCCAGGCTCAGGAGCTGGGTCTGTCTGCTTGGTTCTTATTTCGAGGACAGCTTGTAATCTAATTATTGCTTGCAGTGTCCTTGTGCCCTGCAGATGGAAGCCTGATTCCTTCCCAGGGGCTGTTTGGGTCGGCTGCCCAGGAGGGTAATGTCTCTGCCAGGTCCTTGTGGCCGAGCCAGTGCCCTGGGTGCTGGGTCCCCCTTGGGCCCTGGGGTTGATCCCTCAGGGGCTGTAGAAACTTTGCCATAGCCTTTGCCTTCCCCTTGGCCTTTTCCTCCTCCCTTCTTGCCTTCCCCTGCTGTGCCTTTGTGACCAAGTGCTCCAGGGGCTTCTTCTGCCCCTCCTGCAGACCCCTGACTGCCTGTGGGTGCTCATCCTCTGACAGCTGCTGAGCTTTCTGCAAAACCATTCATTTCTGCAGCACCCCAAACAAAGTCATTCAAGCATAATCTCGATCCTTCCATGTAGAATCCACATTTCCCATCTTCCTCCTCTTTTCCATCATCCTTTTTCTTACCACAGCGATTCCTGCTGCTGCTTCTTGCCTTAACCATATTCCTGCACACTCCCCTTCACCCTTTCCCTCCCAGCACACCCACACCATCCATCCCCTGTTGTCTAAATCCCTTCTTGACTTTCCTCATTGCCCCCCTGGGTGTCCATGTCCTTAATCACCTCCGGGTGAATGTGTAAATTGCCTCAACATTCTCCCAAGGGACACTTGGTGGGACACAGACATGGGGAGTGACATGGGGACACATGGACATGGAGGGGGATGTGGCCATTCATGGAGACACAGGGGGGTATGGGCACAGATGGAGATGTGGGGGACAATGATGGGGATGATGGGGATGATGGGGAGACAGGTATGGGTGTGATGTTTTAGGATCCTTATCCCTTTTGCCGGGACCCCTTCCTGTCTTTCCCTTTTCCACCCTGCATGGGTGCCCTGCCATGTTTACTCCCTGAAGATCCCAGTGTCTTCACTGATGAGATTTTCAGTGCTCTCTCCCTGCTGACTCTTCACAAACCCCCCTGATCTGTCACTCGTCTGTCTCCTGGACACTCTTGGGTCCCCAGTCAATCCCCGGTGCCGCCGCCACCCAAGGGAGCCGATCACCCAAACTGGGTGAGGCACCTTCAGCTCCACTCACTGCCCGTCGCCCCGGGCGGTGGAAGGAATTCCAGACCAGCCCCAAGGTGTGTGGAAAAATTCCCATCTCCAGAGGTTTGTGTCCACAGAGAAGGCAGAGGAGTCCTGTACAAGTCATTTCATTCATAAAAAAAGGGAGAGGCCATGGGACATTTCCCATGGGATCTCTCCAGTTGTTGGAGGACACAGCCTCCTTTTCATCCTGATTTTCCTGGCATCATCTCCCTCTCCCTTTCCCCACTGGCTGAAGTACTTGAGAGGTACAGACTTCCCAATGCACCTATCACATAACCCTCCTTAATATGCATCCCACTTCTGTCTAGGTAGGGATATTCACAGCTCTGTTAAGTCTTTGTTCTTCTTCTCGAAATTCATGAATTTAGCAGGACCTCGGCTGAGCAGCAGTCTGTGTGGTCAGTTAATAACATTTTCTGGAACTGAGGGATTCTTCTGTCCCTTCTTTGTGTCCAAGTGCCGGGCCCTATCTCCAAGCAGATTTGCAGCATCTGTTTGTCAAGACACTTTTCTCTTCTTCCTTCCTGGGGGTCCCCCATTTGCGGGACATCCTTATGGTTTAGAAGAGGTTCTGGCTGAGTCTGGATATTTGGTGAGTTTTTGATCTGTGTCTTGATGATTGGAGGGTTTTTGGGCTGAATCTTGGTATTTTGGAGGTTCTTACGGAGAGTGCCCAGTGATTTCCTAAGAGGAACTTGGGCAAGGAGGAACCCCCAGCCTAAGGCGCTCTCCTCTTGTTTTCTTTCCAAACCAGGATTTTTCATTCCCAAGGAGTGTCTGGATGGAGGAGGAGGAAAAGCCCCAAATATTCACCTGGTTGGGCTGCAAACTCATCCCAGGGAGCTGCGAGGAGGAAAGACCCCCCCCTGTGCCAGGAGGGCGGCCGGAGATCCAGCCAGAGCTCAGAGCTGGAGGAGAAGCCTGATGGAGAGGAGAAGCCTCACAAGTGCTTGGAATGTGGGAAGGGTTTCAGCTACAGGTACCACCTGATCCGGCACCAGGTGATCCACACAGGAGAACGGCCCTATGAGTGTGGGGAATGTCAGAAGACCTTCAGAGACTGCTCCCTGCTCCTCCGGCACCAGGTGACCCACACTCGGGAACGGCGCTATGAATGTGGGGAATGTGGGATGAGCTTCAGGCAGAGCTCCGTCCTGAGGAAACACCAGAGGATCCACACTGGGGAAAAGCGAAAAGCCCTACAAGTGTGGGGAATGTGGGAGAGCTTCAGAGAAAGCTGGACCCTAATCCAGCATCAGGTGATCCACACTGGGGAAGGGCTCTACACATGCTTGGAATGTGGGAAGAGCTTTGGATACAGCTCTGACCTGAGAAAACACAAGCGCATCCACACCAGGGAGAGGCCCTACGAGTGTCCCGAGTGTGGGAAGAGGTTTCACACCAGTTCCCATCTCCTCAGACATCAGCGGATACACACGGAGGAGAGGCCCTTCCGCTGCCCCAACTGTGGGAAGGGCTTCAAGGACAACTCCGACCTCATCAGGCACCGGCGCATCCACACTGGGGAGAGGCCCTATGAGTGTCCTGAGTGTTGGAAGAGGTTTCAGACCAGCTCTGATCTCCTCAGACATCAGCGGATTCACACAGAGGAGAGGCCCTTTCGCTGCCCCGACTGCGGGAAGGGCTTCAAGGAAAACTCACACCTCACTGTCCACTGGTGCATCCACACCGGGGACAGGACCTACGAGTGCCCCGAATGTGGGAAGAGCTTCTCGGACAGATCTGCCTTGACCAAACACCAACGGAGGCACCACTAAGTGAAGCCCTGGGAGTGCCCTGAGAGTGGGAAGAGCTTCGTGCGCTGCTCCAGCTTCATCTGCCATGGGAGGATCGGCGTTGGATGATCCCAGTGACCCCCGTTGGGCAGAGCCCTGGTGATCTGTGGTCCTGGTGATCCCTGTTGGGAAGACACCTGGCTGGGGGGGGCTCCACATCTTCCTGTCTCCCTGTGGGCATCTGGATGAACGCAGGGGCAGGAACATCCATCGGGACACAGACTGACATTGGGAATTCCTTGAGGAGAGTGGATTTGTTGACTTTCAACCCCAGAAAATCTTCTGTGTTCAGTCATATCTTCTGGGGCCTCAAGGAATACTGGATGGTCTTGGAGGTCTTTTCCAACCTCTGGGATTCCACAATTTTGATTTCCTATTGCCCGAGGGTGTCTTCCACAGGCAAATGGTGATGAACGGGGGCCAAGACCAAGATTTTGGAGACAGTGGGGTGGAAATCCCTCAAAAAAAGGTCTTTCCAAAAACCAGAGAACCCCTTATTACATGCGAAAGCTGGACAGAGCAATGTAGATATAACCAATGTGGTCAAACATACGTTCTCCCTTTATTATCTCAAAATGGCGGGTTATATACAGTTCCAAATAATTTACAGTTACAAGTGTTTTCTCATGGGTAATCAGCATGAAGAAAAATGCAAACACTCATTATTTATCACAACCTTAAGGTGGCTACCATGTTCACACTATAACTATACTACCTAATATCTAAACAGATCTTAATCTAATTTTTGCTGTGCAACAGGTTTAGCAACTTCTACACAGGCCTGAATCTGAGGCCCAATCTGGGATAGCTCAGATCTCATCCCAAAACACATTGTGCCCACATTCTCTAAGAAATTCTGCTGCAATTCCCCCTTTTTCCTTTTGGCCTACCCAAACTGAATCAAAGGCATGGCTGGTTATTTTTCCCTTGCAGTAGCAAACAAGGCACAAAAACTAAAATAACTATAATAACAACGAAAATCACAACAGCAAAATGGATCAAATCTTTGATCCACCCAGTGAAACCCCATGAACTGAGCCATTTGTCAAACGGAGTGTCAACAACTACAAGATTTCCCATGTTGCTTTTCAGCTGTGAAAGCTGTTTGTAAATTGATTGAGAATGGTCTGACTAATTGTCTTGGGTTATGGCATCTAAAATGTGTATTCTATTTCATCTGCTGAAAGCAGTTGGGGAATTGTTCTCCTTTATCTCTTGTAACTCTGGAAGGAGGGGGGTGGGTGCCTTTTGATAATGGGCCAACTGTTAAAACCAGGTAGGGCATTGTTCCTTATCTCTTTCACTGCCTGTCCTCCCTCCAGGGGAATATTTTCTGCTAATGGACCATTAAGACACCCCTAAAAGCACACATCCCAAAAACTTACCCTCCCCAAAATAGTACACCCACATTCCATCATCTTATTGTGAGATGCTCCACCCAGTGCCAGGAGCCAACCATTCCTACCTGGATAAAACTGGAAATCTGGAACAGGAAGCTCTCTTGCTTCACCCGATTACCGGAGGAAGACGAGACCCTTCTCACCATCACCGGACCCTTCTCATCATCACTGGACCCTATCTACAGGATCATCTCCACTTCAACAGAACCACATCTGCCACTCCAGGAAGACTCACTTTCGGACTGCTTCCAACACCCTGACCACCAGGGTGTCAGGTTGTAGCTCTGACTCTGTCAGGGTTTTCCAGGATTGCTTGTTTATTTGTTCGCCTGTTGGGTTGGGTGTTTTTGTTTTCTACTACATTTGTACTGTTAATATTCCTAGTAAAGAACTGTTATTCCTATTCCCAAATCTTTGCCTGAAAGCCCTTAATTGCAAAATTCTAATTTGGCGGGGGATGAGGGGTTTACATTTTCTATTCTAGAAGAAGCTTCAGCTTTCCGTGGTGGATACCTGTCTTTCCAAACCAAGACAGATTTTGGCGCCCAACATGGGGCCCAAGGGCATTGAGAGAAAGGAATAACAATTCTTGTAGTAGATAGAAGCCCACTGGACAAAATCATATGGTCTAGCTTTCCCTGGTTTGGGTGGCACGTGGTCGTAGCTGTATTTCTGCCATTTGCTGGCCCTTATCTAAACATGGGCCCTATAACTAAGGCTACTGTGGCTGGCATCCAGTTTATTTTGTGGGTTAATAAGGTGAGGAATTCATGGATTTTTAACTTCCTTTGGAAAGCAGGCACATGGATTCAGGGCTATCATAGACTAACTCTGTGTTTCTGGGGTTACTTTAACAACGGTACCTATTGTGAGGAAATGGCACCAGGGGAAATTTTCTCCCAACCCTTCACCCAGCTTTTCGGGTCTGCTTCACCAGCTTTTGAAGGGTTTAAATTTCCTCTGAATGCTAATGACATCATACAGTGGCTGGTGTTGTTTATAGGCCTATTCTGTTTGGTATTCAGAGATAAATGGAGATTGGCCTGGGTAAGCACCCTGATAAGTACCCCAGACAATAAAGATGCTGCCCAAGAGCCTGCTCCTGCCCCACAGCCTGCCTCAGGGATAAACCACCCGGTTTGGGTGGGGGCTCTGATAAAGGAAATGCATGAGATGAGCCAGATGCTGAGGGAGTACCTTTCCCCAGCTGGTGGGAAACCCTCGCCCTGCCCTGACAAAAGAATCTGATATGGAACCCGTAGACATTACAACTGTCCAGGTTCCAGCTGAACCACAAGGGCAGTCACAGCCAGCAGCAGTTGCCCCTGTGGAAACAAAGAAATCCAAGGTGAAAACAGCAAACCCAGATAATAAGGATAAGAAAGGAGGGCCCTCACAAGGCACAGAGGAATCACATGTTCAGATCATCACTGAGACCCTGTCGTTTAAAAGTCTCCATAATCTACAAAAAGATATTGTACGACAGGGACGTGAGGCTTACACAGCCTGGCTACTTCGGGTCTGGGATCTTATGGGCACAGGTGTCCAACTAGATGGTGGTGAGGCAAGGAATTTGGGACCCTTGACCAAGGACTCAGGTATAAATCAGGTATTTGTAAGGGAGCCTGGACCCCTTTCCCTCTGGCAGCGGCTTTTAACGAGTGTGAGAGAAAGATTTGTCCACAGAGGAAGAATGCAGGAGCACCACCATAGAATGCGCTGGAAAACTCTTGAGGAAGGAATCCAACAGCTGAGGGAAGTGGCAGTACTGGAGGTACTTTTTGGGAGGAGTGGACAGCATGATAATGACCCTGACAAGGTTACATGCACAATGCAGATGTTATGGAATCTGGCAAATCTGGGGCCATCTCAGTATACTACCTTCATTGCAACAATTAATGCTGAGGACAACCGAGTGACAGTGGGGTCTGTTGCCAATAAGCTTAGGAATTATGAGAGTATGATCAATGGCCCGATGCAGGCTCATATCTCTGCCGTGGTGAAAGAACTCAAAGAGGAAATGAGGGAGGTGAGGGAGGAAATGAGGAAGAACATTTCCAATGTGGCACTGGTGCAAGTCACAGGCCCCAGAGTTAGAGGCCAACGACCCCCAGCTAGAGATAGAGGGTACACCCCAAGAGCTGACCTGTGGTTTTATCTGCGTGACCATGGGGAAGACATGGGAGTGTGGGATGGGAAACCCACCTATGTCCTGGCAGCATGGGTGTGTGAGCTCAAGGAGAGGAACACTCACCAAGGGGGTGCCACTAAAATGAAAGTAGCCTCAACCTCCTATGCCCAGGCTGCCGGTAGTCAGGATGCTGGAACCTCTAGTATGTATGCTCAGGGAGGGAATAACCAGTGCTAGAGGGGCCCTGCCTCTAGCCAGGTAGAGGAGAGGGACAATTGGATCTATTGGACTGTGTGGATCCGATGGCCTGGCACATCTGACCCACAGAAATACACGGCTTTGTTTGACACTGGCTCCCAATGTCCCATACTCATGCCATCGGGGTATGTGGGAACAGAACCCATCTCTATTTCTGGAGTGACAGGAGGGTCCCAGCAGCTGACTGTATTGGAGGCCGAAGTGAGTTTGACTGGGAATGGGTGGCAGAAACACCCCATTGTGACTGGCCCAGAGGCCCCGTGCATCCTTGGCATAGACTATCTCAAAAATGGACATTTCAAAGACCCAAAAGGATATCGTTGGGCTTTTGGAGTAGCTGCTGTAGAGACGGAAGACATCAGACAACTAAATACCCTGCCTGGTCTCTCAGACGACCCCTCTGCTGTGGGACTGCTGAGAGTTGAAGAACAACAGGTGCCAATCGCCACAGCAACAGTACACCGTCGGCAGTACCGCACTGACAGAGACTCTGTGACTCCGATCCATGAGATGATTCGTAAACTGGAGAGCCAAGGGGTGGTCAGCAAGGCTCATTCGCCTTTCAACAGCCCTATATGGCCAGTGCGTAAGCCCAGTAGAGAATGGAGACTGACAGTGGATTACCGTGGCCTGAATGAGGTCACGCCACCACTGAGCGCTGCTGTGCCAGACATGTTGGAGCTTCAGTACGAGCTGGAGTCCAAGGCAGCAAAGTGGTACGCCACCATCGATATTGCCAATGCCTTCTTCTCCATTCCTTTGGCAGCAGAGTGCAGGCCCCAGTTTGCTTTCACCTGGAGGGGCGTGCAGTACACCTGGAACCGACTGCCCCAGGGGTGGAAGCACAGCCCCACCATCTGCCATGGACTGATCCAGGCTGCACTGGAAAAGGGTGAGGCTCCGGAACATCTACAGTACATCGACGACATCATTGTGTGGGGGAACACGGCAATGGAAGTCTTTCAGAAAGGAGAGAAGATCATCCAAATTCTCCTGGAAGCCAGTTTTGCCATCAAGAACAACAAAGTCAAAGGACCTGCCCGAGAGATCAGTTCCTGGGAGTAAAATGGCAAGATGGACGGCGTCAGATTCCCACTGAGGTCATCAATAAGATCACTGCGATGTCTCCACCGACCAGCAAGAAGGAAACAAAAGCTTTCCTAGGCACCATAGGCTTTTGGAGGATGCACATCCCTGAGTACAGCCAGATTGTGAGCCCTCTGTACCTGGTTACCCGCAAGAACAATTTCCACTGGGACCCAGAACAGCAACACGCCTTTGCCCAGATCAAGCAGGAAATCGCTCATGCGGTGGCCCTTGGCCCAGTCAGGATGGGACCAGAGGTAAAGAACGTGCTCTACTCCGCAGCTGGGAGCCATGGTCTGTCCTGGAGCCTTTGGCAGAAGGTGCCTGGTGAGACTCGAGGCCGGCCACTGGGATTCTGGAGCTGAAGCTACAGAGGGTCCGAAGCCAATTACACTCCCACGGAGAAGGAAATCTTGGCTGCCTATGAAGGAGTTCAAGCCGTCTCAGAGGTGATTTGCACTGAAGCGCAACTCCTCCTGGCACCCCGACTACCGGTGCTGGGGTGGATGTTTAAAGGAAAGGTTCCCTCTACCCACCACGCCACTGATGCCAAATGGAGAAAATGGATCGCCCTCAGACTCAGCACGCCCGTATTGGAAACCCTAATCGCCTTGGGATTTCGGAAGTAATCACCAACTGGCCGGAAGCTGAAAACTTCAGTCTCACCGACGAAGAAGAACAAGAGCAAGTAACCCGGGCTGAAGAAGCTCCACCGTATAACCAACTGCCAGCAGAAGAGACACACTACGCTCTTTTTACTGACAGTTCCTGTTGCATCATAGGGATGAACCGGAAGTGGAAAGCAGCGTATGGAGCCCCACAAGACAGGTTGCACAAGCCACTGAAGGAGAAGGTGGGTCAAGCCAGCTTGCCGAACTCAAAGCTGTTCAATTGGCCCTGCACATTGCTGAAAGAGAGAAGTGGCCAAAGCTCTACCTCTACACTGATTTCGTGGATGGTAGCTAATGCTCTGTGGCTGGAAAAGTAGAGAAAGGCCAACTGACAGCGTAGGGGAAAACCAATCTGGGCTGCTGATGAGTAGAAGAACATCACCACCAGAGTAGGGAAACTACCTGTGAAAATCCGTCATGTGGATGCCCGTGTCCCCAAGAGTCGGGCTAATGAGGAGCACCGGAACAACGAACAGGTAGATCAAGCCGCGAGGTAGAGGTGTCCAAGATAGACTTGGATTGGCAACACAAGGGAGAGTTGTTCCTAGCTTGGTAGGCCCATGATGCCTCAGGTCATCAGGGCAGAGATGCCACCTATAAGTGGGCATGAGACCGAGGGGTGGATCTAACCATGGACAGTATTTCACAGGTTATCCACGACTGTGAGACGTGTGCTGCCATCAAGCAGGCCAAACAGGTAAAGCCCCTCTGTTACGGTGGACGGTGGTCCAAATATAAATATGAGGAGGCCTGGCAGATTGACTACATCACCCTGCCCCAAACCCGCCAAAGCAAGCGCTACGTGCTGACCATGGTGGAAGCCACCATTGGGTGGCTGGAGACCTATCCTGTGCCCCATGCCACTGCCCGGAACAGCATCCTGGGCCTTGAAAAACAAGTCCTGTGGAGACATGGCACCCCTGAGAGAATCGAGTCCAACAATGGGACCCATTTCAAGAACAGCCTTATAAACACCTGAGCTAAAAAACACGGCATTGAATGGATCTATCACATCCCTTATCATGCACCAGCTGCCGGGAAAGTTGAACGGTGCAACAGACTACTTAAAACCACTCTGAATGCACTTGGCAGAAGGACCTTCAAGAATTGGGAAGTGAACTTAGCAAAGGCCACCTGGATAGTCAACACCCGAGGCTCCATCAATCGAGCTAGTCCTGCCCAGTCTGCCCCCTTGCACACAGTAGATGAAGAGAAAGTCCCTGTGGTGCACATGAGAGGTATTTTAGGAAAGACTGTCTGGATTAACCCCACCTCAGGCAAAAGTGAATCCACCCGTGGGATTGTTTTTACTCAAGGACCTGGTTGCATTTGGTGGGTAATGCAGAAAGATGGAAAAACCAGTTGTGTACCACAGGAAAACCTAATCCTAAGTAAGAACTGAGTGTAAGAGTTCATTCTGTATAGTAGAGTTTATTGATTTAGGTATGATGCAGATGATAATAGAATAAGGGGTGGATAATGTCTTACGTTGTGGAACCTAAACTGTGTTTTCTATTTTCATCTGCTGAAAAGCAGTTGAGGAATTGTTCTTCTTTATCTCTTGTTTACTCGGGAGGGAGGGGGGCGGGTGCCTTTTAATAATGGCCCAACTGTTAACACCAGGTAGGGCATTGTTTCTTATCTCTTTTCACAATGGGCCATTAAGACTCCCCAGGCTGTTTTCTTCCTCAAGCTGTTCCCCTTCCCAAAATAGTACACCCACATTCCATCATCTTATTGTGAGATGCTCCACCCAGTGCCAGGAGCCAACCATTCCTACCTGGATAAAACTGGAAATCTGGAACAGGAAGCTCTCTTGCTTCACCCGATTACCGGAGGAAGACGAGACCCTTCTCACCATCACCGGACCCTTCTCATCATCACTGGACCCTATCTACAGGATCATGTCTCCTTCAACAGAACTACATCTGCCACTCCAGGAAGACTCACTTTCGAACTGCTTCCAACACCCTGACCACCAGGGTGTCAGGTTGTAGCTCTGACCCTGTCAGGGTTTTCCAGGATTGCTTGTTTATTTGTTTGCCTGTTGGGTTGGGTGTTTTTGTTTTCTACTACATTTGTACTGTTAATATTCCTAGTAAAGAACTGTTATTCCTATTCCCAAATCTTTGCCTGAAAGCCCTTAATTGCAAAATTCTAATTTGGCGGGGGGTGAGGGGTTTACGTTTTCTATTCTAGGGGAGGCTTCAGCTTTCCCTGGCAGATACCTGTCTTTCCAAACCAAGACAGTGCCCTACAGCTGCACCTCAGATTGCCTGGCTTTCTGGGGGCAGCCCACTCCTGGCAACGGTGCCAGGAGCTGGCTGGGCTGAATGACACCGGCATGGCGTCAGGCTGGTAGAGACATTGCTGCTGAAGTGCTGAATATTTCCAAAACTAAAATATCAAGTAACATTTTGGTATAGAAGTCCCAGAGCACACATTTGATTCCCTCAGTTTAAGGTTAAAGACGAGCTCCAGTTTGACTCTGCTTTGTAACAAGGAATGTAAAAATTCAACAAAATTCCTATAGAAAGACCCCATGAAAGTTCATGTTGTGAGAGCTCCCTCAGGGCAGCCCAAATTCCTGCCCTGGTTAAGTCCTTCTCGAGCTCACTGTGGTTTCCAGCTGCTTCACTCCAGCTGCCCCAAATCACCATTAATTCCACGGAATGGAAACAAATCCGAGTCCGTGCGGGTCAGGATGAGAGCAGGGAGAGGTCATTCCGGGATCGCAATCATGGGGACAAAAGCCCCAATGTGGGGAAATCAATTGGATTTGGGACTGAACAAATCAGAACAGGAGAATGAGGAGTAAAATAAACCCTGAAAAAGAACCTTCCCCTGACCTCTTTCCCCTTTGTAGACTTCACTTTATCCCCAGTTTCCTCCCTGCTCTGCCCAGTGGTGCAGGGAGATGGGATGGGAGTCATGGTCAGTTCCTGCTGCTGCTTCCCCCTCAGGGACAGGAATCCTTCTCCTGCTCCGGCATGGGGTCCCTCCCATGGGGTCAGCCCCTGCCCTGTCCCAGCAGGGAGTCCCATGGGGTCAGTCCTTGCCCTGTCCAGCGGCGTCCCTGAGGCGTGGGGTAGTTGCGTCGCAGCCGTGCTTTGGCCCTGTCAGCGGCAGCACTGGTTTGTGCGGTGCAGGAGTGGCAGAAGGAGCCGGGTGGCAATGGGGGCTCAATCCCATCTGGAAGAAGAAGAACAAGGGGCCAGGGCCGCCTGCAGTGTCCAATTCCTGGGGAGCAGCTGGGAGGCTCCGGGGAGCGGTGGCGGGCAGGGCCCTTTGGGGCCGTCCCAAGGGGTTTGTGCCGCATCGGGTCCCTGAAGGAGTCGCTCCGTGGGACGGGCGAGCTGGGAACAAAAGAAAACACAGAGAAAATAATAAAATACAATAAAAGAGCCGCATCAAGGGGCATCTCCGCCAGCCCACATCACTGAAGGAGCTGCACTGAGAGACCAGCGAGGAGCCCGGTGGTGAAAGAGCAGCACCCGGAGGGGAATGGGATGGGAGGTGTGAATGGAATAAAATGTAGATATTAGAATAAAAAATTATAAAAAACTGAACTGAGAGTGGCAGCTGCCCACGACTAGAAGATCCACATTGAGGGGCCATTGGAGCAGCACCGCAGAGTCTCGGCCGCTCTGTGTCACCTGAAGAGCCACAGCCAGGGTGAGTTGGGGATTCTAGAACAGTCCTGAGGAGTCCTGTCGTGAGCTGTCGCCGGGGGCTGAGAGGTGGTCTTCGGGGTGCCGCGACCTTCCTCAATGAGTCATCTTTACAAAGACGCTCTGTGTCACAGGGGCACAGGCACACCCAGGTGATTTTTAGCTCTCCTGTGATGGCTGCCGCAGCAACCAAGCATAAGAGCTCTGCGTGGTTTCAGGGGAGAGCTGCTGGATCAGCAGGGCTGAGCAGCTTCCTCTTCAGGCAGCACAGGAATGAGAGACAGGGGTTCGTGATCTTCCCAAGCTTCCTTTATTCCCTGGAGCTATCGACTGGAAAGACCCCGAGGCTCTCGGGTGCCCGGATTATATAGAAAACTCAGGGGGCGGGGTTTTCCACAAGAACCAATAGGGACAGGAATTCGGGAAATAACCAATCAGGGGAAAGATCCAAAAACAACCAATAAGGGGACAGAAAGACCAGGAAATGAAGTTTCAACCAATGGGGGCGGAAAGATTAACATAGGGGCAAAAGCTCATGGACTTTTACCACACTTTGCTTGCCCTAATAAGGAGGTGAGTCCCCCAGACAGACTTCTGTGTAGGAGTTCTGCTGTGTTACACTTGGCTCTCCCTCCATGGGAGAGCACACATCCCTGTGGGGATCCCAGGAGCTCCCACAGTCTTGACCTTCCCATGTCACCAAAAAGAGCTGCAACAAGGGATGGGCGGGGCGCGGCCCAGATCTCCCCCCTCCAGCTGTGTGACCAGCGGCAACCCTGCGGGACTGCACCAGAGCCAAGCAGTGGCCAGAGCCAGGGAAGCAGCTTCAGCGGCAGAGACGAGCGGGGTGTTCCCAAGCAGCTCTACTCAGCCCTCGGGCAGCGTGAGGATTCCAGGGATTGTTCCCGACCAGCTCTGCTCAGCCTTCAGGCACCGGGGGGTTTCTGGGAGACCCTATGGATGCCCAGACTATGGGAAGGGCTTCACCATGAGCCCCAAGGCCTCGGAACACCTGTTGGACTCACCTGAAGGAAGATCCCTACAAGTTCTCTGGCTGCAGGAAGAGCCCCAAGGAGCCAAGATCTCCCCAGAATCACCACCTGAAGCAGAAGGTGGTGATAACTCTCTAGCCTGGGGTCCTGGGAACACTACGGGGCCTCTAGCCCGACACCTCCACCTCCCCAACACCAGGCTCACACCAGCCCTCATCTTTCCCCTAAAATCCCTTGGGATCCCCCATCAATCTCTGCATTCCCCACTCCAAAATCTCCAGGCTCCTGAGACCAAAGGGATGGAAGTTCCCACACAGGGCAACCACAGCACCCAAATTTTTAGCTCCACCAATTTTGTGTCTTTTCCTCTGACTGGGTTCCCTGCTGGTGGGTGGGAGCAGCCCAGAGCCCTGCACTGTCCATCCCAACCTGCCCTGGCTCAATCCCTGCTCCTCCTACGGGATGTGAGGGAGGAACAAGGAGGAGAGATGGAGAAGGAGCATGGGACAGCATGAAAGTAGGAGGAGGAGGTGAGGTTAGGGAGCAGGAAGACCAAGAGGACAAGGAAGAGCAGGGACAGGGGAGGAGCAGGGACAGGAATAGGCACCATGTGGTCGAGTGCTCCCTGAATTTGCAGCCTGCCACCCTTGGCAGCATTCCCCCGCCAACCCCCCCAATCCCACAGGTGACCAAGGAGGGGGAAGTCAGCCAGATATCCTAGGGGATCCCTGGGTTGGGTTTTTTAGGGGAGAGATTTTTGGAGTATTGAAGCCGTGCCTTGCTGTCTGCCCTTGCCTGCCCTGGCTAGCCCTGGCACCGGCTGCAGGCAAGCAGTGCAGCTCAGCAGGCTGACCAACTGAGCCCATCCAGTGGGTTCCTTACAGCCCAGCTCCAGTGTTGGAAGCTGTGATGAAGGTGAGGAGAATAAAGGAGGACTCTGCTGAGGAGTTGCCACTGAAGTTTATTGAGGGTCTCAAGGGAGCAGCCTCACCCCAGGGAGTCTGCCTCAGCAGAGCACAGACTGCCCTGTGTCAGCTGCTTTTAACAGGGGGAGGAGCAGAGGGAAGGATCAGGGAAGGGACCAACCAGGGAGGGCCAGGGAGTGGCCATGGGAATGAGAGACTCCTCCAGGAGCCAATCCCTGGGGGGGAAGGAGGAACCTCCTCGGATCCTGGCCTACCACGACGCCTTCCCTGGAACTTTCTAGACCCAGGGAGAGGCCTCCTTAAGACAGACAGGTCCTTGGGGGGTGGGGAGCAGAAGACTGACATATAACTGAAACTGGGTAAACAACTGTGGTATGAAACAAATTGGGGTTAAACGGGAGTACATGGAACGAACTAAATGAACAGTCTGAACACATATTGAACAGAGAAAATCAAACACACCACTACAGCGCTTTCAGGCAAAGATTTGGGAATAGGAATAACAGTTCTGGACAAGAAATATTCACAATACAAATGCAGGAGAACAAAATAAACCCCAAGTAAACAAACAAAAATCCTAGAAACCCTGTCAGAGTCAGAGATACAACCTGACACCCTCTTGGTCAGGCTGTTGCAAGCAGTCCACAGTAAGTCCTCCTGGAGTGGCAGATGTGGTGCTGTTGGGGTAGAGATGATCCTGAGAGAAAAGGGTCCAGTGATGGTGAGAAGGGTCCAATCTTCCTCCAGTGTCCAATCCAGTGGAACCAGATCCCTCGTGTTCCTACGTCTCACTTTTAATGCAGATAGGAATGGTTGGCTCCTCCCACACTGGGTGGAGCATCTCACAATGGGATGATGGAATGTGTCCTGTCACTGGTGAGCCTTCATGGCCCATTAGCAAAAGATATTCCCCGAGGGTGGATAGGTGGTGAAAGAGATAAGAAACACTGCCCTACCTGGTTTGAACAGCTGGCCCATTATCAGAAAACATCAGCCCTCCTCCTCCCTGGAGTTACAAGAGATAAAGAAAAACATCTCCCCAACTACTTTCAACAGATGAAACAGAATACACATTTTTTGGTTCCATAACCCAAGACACCCATGCTTGGTTTTGGAGGTTCCAGGCCCCTCCTGCTCAGTCAGGGGGTCCCATCCCCCCTTTCCCTTAATTCAGGGACCTCCTGGCAGCTTTTTCCTGCAAAGAATCCAGAAGTTTGGGGGGTTTGGGGGAGCAGTTTTGGACAGGGACAGCTCTGTCTGGCTTTCCCTTCCTGCTGTGGCTTCTCAGCTGCCCCCAACACCCTGGGGCTGCTGGGATTTCCCTCCAAGGGACAAGCATGCTCATTCCCTCCCAGGAGCCCAATGCATGGCTGGGGCTCCAGGTCAGGGGCTCCTTGAGCAGCTGCCCCAGAACCTCCGCCATGGTCTCCCAGTGCTGCCGGAGCCGCTTGGCCTGGGGTCCCCAAAGCCCTCAGCAAGCCCCAAGTCCCTCCCAGGAACCCTCAACTCCCTCAAACCCAGCATCCCCCACAGCCCCTGCAAGTTCACCCCATGGCACCGGCCATGGCCATGTCCCCACATGTCACTGGCCATGTCCCACCATGGCCTCACCCATAGCTGTCTCCCCACCATGTTTCCATCCCTCTCATTGTCCCCCACATTTCCATCTGAGCCCGTGTCCCCCTGTGTCCCCATGAATGACCACGTCCCCCTCCATGTCCATGGGTCCCCCCATCACTCTCCATGTCTATGTCCTCCCATGTCCAGGTCTTAGTTCTCCTTCTTTTTACCCCAGTGTCGGATTTTTAAAGAGATGAAGAGAAATGAAAAGCAAATCAAGGCCAAAAGAAAAGGATTTCTGTGCCCGTGCCAGTTGAGGATCCACGTGCTTGGGTGGGAGGGAAGAACCTTTTTTGGAGGAGTTTCCACCCCACTGTCTCCAAAACCTTGATCTTTGCCCCAGATCATCACCATTTGGCTGCAGAAGATGCCCTCAGTCAACAGGAAATCAAAACTGTGGAATCCCAGAGGATGGAAAAGACCTCCAAGACCATCCAGTATTCATGATGCAACCAGAAGATAGGATTGAACACTAAAGATTTTCTGGGGTTGAAAGTCAACAAATCCGCTCTCCGAAGGATTTCCCAGAGTCCATCTGTGTCCCAATGCATGTTCCTGCCCCTGCATTCATCCAGGTGTCCATGGGGAGCCAGGAAGATGTGGAGCCCCCCAAGCCAGGTATCTTCCAAACATGGATCACCAGGACCACGGATCACCAGGGCTCTGCCCAGCGGGGGTCACTAGGGATCATCCAATGCTGATCCTCCCATGGGGGATGGAGCTGGTGCAGCGCACGAAGCTCTTCCCGCTCTCAGGGCACTCCCAGGGCTTCCCTTAGTGGCACCTCCACTGGTGTTCGGTCAAGACTGATCTCCGTGAGAAGCTCTTCCCACACTCAGGACACTCGTAGGGCCTCTCCCCGGTGTGGATGCGCCGGTGGACAGTGAGGTGTGAGTTGCGTTTGAAGCCCTCCCCGCAGTCGGGGCAGCGGAAGGGCCTCTCCTTCATGTGAATCCGCTGATGTCTGAGGAGTTCAGAGTTGGTGTGAAACCTCTTCCCACACTTGGGACACCCGTAGGGTCTCTCCCCAGTGTGAATCCTCTGGTGGTATTTCAGGCTGGAGCTGCATCCAAAGCTCTTCCCACATTCCAAGCAGGTGTAGAGCCCTTCCCCAGTGTGGATCACCTGGTGCCGGATCAGGGCCGAGCGTATTCTGAAGCTCTCCCCACATTCCCCACACTTGTAGGGCTTTTCTCCAGTGTGGATTGTCACATGTTCCATCAGGTGGCCCTTCCACCTGAAGCTCTTCCCACATTCCTCACACTTGTAGGGTTTTTCCCCAGTGTGGATCCTCTGGTGTTGCCTCAGGCCAGAGCTCTGGCTGAAGCTCTTCCCACACTCCACGCACTCATAGGGTCGTGCTCCAGTGTGGATCCTCTGGTGTTGTGTCAGGTAGCTCTTCTGGCTGAAGCTCATCCCACATTCCCCACACTTGTGGGGCCGTTTCCCAGTGTGAGTCACCTGATGCTGGATCATATGGCCCCTCTGGTTGAAGCTCTTCCCACATTCCTCACATTCATAGGGCTTTTCCCCACTGTGGATCCTCTGGTGCTGGATAAGGCTGGAGCTCTCACTGAAGCTCATCCCGCACTCCCCACACTTGTGGGGCTGCTCTCCAGTGTGGATCCTCT
Source organism: Phylloscopus whistleri (assembly GCA_017589585.1). Classification (NCBI taxonomy): domain Eukaryota; kingdom Metazoa; phylum Chordata; class Aves; order Passeriformes; family Phylloscopidae; genus Phylloscopus; species Phylloscopus whistleri. The sequence continues at coordinate 189,649 of JADMLD010001610.1, read as the reverse complement.
TGTGCCGGATCAGGCTGGAGCTGTGGCTGAAGCTCTTCCCACATTCCTCACATTGATAGGGCCGTTCCCCAGTGTGGATCACCTGGTGCTCAATCAAACTGCCTTTGTGGATGAAGCTCTTCCCACACTCCTCACATTCATAGGGCCGTTCCCCAGTGTGGATCACCTCGTGCCGGATCAGGTGGCAGCTCCGGCTGAAACCCTTCCCACATTCCAAGCACTTGTGGGGCTTCAACCATTCATGAGGCTTCTCCTCCAGCTCTGAGCTCCGGCTGGATCTCCGGCCGCCCTCCTGGCACAGGGAGGGTCTTTCCTCCTCGCAGCTCCCTGGGCTGGGTTTGCAGCCCCTCCTCCTGCGGGAGCTCTGGGGCTTTTCCTCCTCCTCCATCTGGACACTCCTTGGGAATGGAAAATCCTGGTTTGGGGGAAAAACAAGAGGAGAGCGCCTTAGGCTGGTGGTTCCCCCTTGCCCAAGTTCCTCTCAGGAAATCATTGGGCACCTTGTGTCTGTAAGAACCTCCAAAATACCAAGATTCAGCCAAAAAATCTTCCAAACATCAAGACACAGATCAAAAACTCACCAAATATCCAGACTCAGCCAAAATCTAAATCAAAAGGATGTCCCATAAACAGGGGAGCCCCAGGGAAGGAAGAAGAGCAAAGTGTCCTTACAAACAGATGCTGCAAAACTGCTTGGAGATAGGGCCAGACACTTGGACATAAGGAAGGGACAGAAGAAGCCCTCAGTTCCAGAAAATGTTATTAACTGACCACACAGACTGCTGCTCAGCCAAGGTCCTGCTACATTCATGAACTTCAACAAGAACAAAGACTTAACAGAACTGTGAATATCCCTACCTAGACAGAAGTGGGGTGCATATTAAGGGGGGTATGTGGTAGGTGCATTGGGAAGTCTGTACCTCTCAAGTACTTCAGCCAATGGGGAAAGGGAGAGGCAGATGATGCCAGGAAAATTCGGACGAAAAGGAGGCTGTGTCTGCCAGCAACTGGAGAGACCCCATGGGAAATGTCGCATGGCCTCTCCCTCTTTCTACGAATGAAATGACTTTTACAGGACTCCTCTGCCTTCTGGACATAAACCTCTGGTGATGTGAAGTTTTCCACACACCTTGGGGCTGGTCTGGAATTCCTTCCACCGCCCGGGGCGACGGGCAGTGAGTGGAGCTGAAGGTGCCTCACTCAGTTTGGGTGATCGGCTCCCTTGGGTGGCGGCAGCACCGGGGATTGACTGGGGACCCAAGAGTGTCCAGGAGACAGACGAGTGACAGATCGGGGGGGGCTGTGAAGAGTCAGCAGGGAGAGAGCACTGAAAATCTCATCAGGGAGGACACTGGGATCTTCAGGGAGGAAACATGGCAGGGCACCCATGCAGGAAGGGGTGCTGGCAAAAGGGATGATGATCCCAAAATATCTCTGAAGGGTCCCTTGGGAGAAGGTTGAGGCAGTTTGCACATTCTCCCAGAGGTAATTAAGGACACGGACACCCAGGGGGGCAATTAGCAAAGTCAAGAAGGGATTTAGCCAACAGGGGATGGATGGTGTGGGTGTGCTGGGAAGGGAAAGGGTGAAGGGGAGTGTGCAGGAATATGGTTAAGGCAAGAAGCAGCAGCAGGAATCGCTGTGGTAAGAAAAAGAACGATGGAAAAGAGGAGGAAGATGGGAAATGTGGATTCTACATGGAAGGATCGAGATTATGCTTGAATGACTTTGTTTGGGGCGCTGCAGAAATGAATGGTTTTGCAGAAAGCTCAGCAGCTGTCAGAGGATGAGCACCCACAGGCAGTCAGGGGTCTGCAGGAGGGGCAGAAGAAGCCCCTGGAGCACTTGGTCACAAAGGCACAGCAGGGGAAGGCAAGAAGGGAGGAGGAAAAGGCCAAGGGGAAGGCCAAGGCCATGGCAGAGTTTCTACAGCCCCTGAGGGATCAACCCCAGGGCCCAAGGGGGCCCCAGCACCCAGGGCACCGGCTCGGCCACAAGGACCTGGCAGAGGCATTGCCCTCCTGGGCAGGGGAGAGCCGACCCAAACAGCCCCTGGGAAGGAATCAGGCTTCCATCTGCAGGGCACAAGGACACTGCAAGCAATAATTAGATTACGAGCTGTCCTCCAAATAAGAACCAACCAGACAGATCCAGCTCCTGAGTCTGCCCCACCAATCCACTCAAACCAAGAACACAACATTTCACCATGGGATGGCATCAGATTACCTATGAGCAGAAGGAGGAGCACAGTGTGGAAAATTAAATGACTCAAGATGCTGTTAGCAAAGAGATGACAATGGAAAAGTGGTGAAACAGAGAACAAAGGAAATAAGAAAGCAGCTCATGTTCCGGCCCAAACGTGCAAAGGATGGGAATGGGACACGGTTTCGGGGTTCCCTGGCACACCAGGGGTTAAACGAATGCTCTTCCTCCTCTTCTGTGCTACAGCAACTCTCATCTTTGGACCATGCAGGACACCTTGCTGAGTGCAGCTCATTCAGCAGCTGAGCAAGGGGATGCAGGTGGCAGCCAGGCCTCCTGAGCCACAAACGGCTACAAAAGCACAGGGAATGAGGTCACTGAGAATAATGCCAAAACCAAACAGGACCAGGAAGAAAAAACAGAGTCAACGAGTAAATCTGCTTGGAGATAGGGCCAGGGACTTGGAGATAAGGAAGGAACAGGAGAAACCATCAGTTTCAGAAAATGTTACTCATTCACACGGACTGCTGCTCAGCCAAGATCCTGCTGAATTCCTGAACATGGAGAAGAAGAACAAAGCCTGAACAGAGCCAGGAATATCGGGTGTTATACAAAAGGGGGGTGCACATTAACGAGGACATGCAGCAGGCGGATCGGGAAGTCTGAACTTTCCAAGGAACTTTGCCACTGAGCAAACGGAGAGGCAGCCAGGAAAAGTCGGATAAAAAGGAGGCCGCGGACTACAACAATTGGAGAGATAGCATGGCAAATGCCGCATGGCCTCGCCCTTTGTTCATCAAGAAAGTAACTTTTACTTTAGACAGACTCCTCTGTCTCCTTCGGGCACAGAAACCTCTGGCCATGCGAATTTTCCCGCACAGGCCCGGGGACAGCGCAGCCACCTCCGTCCTACCCACAGGAACCGGGACGAGCCAGCGCTGCTCCGGCACCGGCTCCTGCCCAGCACCCGCGGGAAGGAGACCGCGGGCAGCCGCTCCCGCAGCGCCCTCAGGGCACGGGGAACACGGCGCGGACACGGCACAACCCAGCCACAGCCAGAGCCCCCTGCCGCCCCCTCCGCCCGCAGCCAGACCCGAGCTCCGGCACAACCCAGCGCGGCTCCCACCTGCGCCGGGGCCGCCTCCGAGCTCCGCCGCCGCCTCCCCGGGCTCCGGCCGCTGCCGCCGCTGCCGGTTGGCCGCACAGACACTCCCAAAATGGCGCCGCCGCCAGGGGGGCGAGACGCTGGTTTGTCCCCGCTCTGCTCTGCCCAATCAGCGCGCAGCGACAGCCAGGAGTGACGGCAGAACCAGCCAATTACGACGAGGGGCGGGCTCTGCACACGGCACAGCCTCTCAGGCCCCGCTCTCTCAGGCCCCGCCCCCGGGCTCTGTGAGGGCAAAGCCGGAGATGAGGAACCGCCCTGGGACGGGCCCGGGCCCCAGCCGGGATTGAGCTGAAAACACAAACAAAGTTCTCCGCACCTCCCGGACCGCCTGGCCCAGCCCTGCGTGCTGGGTGCCTCCGACTCAGCGGGAAGCCCTGAAGTCTCACTTCTCCTACCCCTAATTACGAGCTTCGCTTTAATTTCCCCCAAAAAGGGAAAACCGCCCCAAACCCTTTCAGCTGAGTGGAGGAGGGGAGAGATTTCTGGCAGAAAACTCCCAAAGTCGTTTTTCCCGGTGTTGGGAGGAACAAACCAAACCCAAGTGAGGTGGGGCCTCCCAGCAGCGCCTCTCTGCCGTCCCAGCTGAAGCCCTCGCTCTCTGCTCCAGGCTGGATGGGCAGACTGGGAGCGCTGGGAAGGGTCCCCGGCTCGGGACGGAGCCCCCGGGGCAGCCCCACGGCCCCCACGGCAGCTCCAAGGCTCCGCCAGCCGGGAGGGAACGCGGGAGGGGGAGCAGGGCAAGGGACGGGGCTGCCGGCGCTGAGGGAACATGAGGGACACCGGGGGCACTTCACAGGCATTCAATGCAAAAGATAAAATCATAACGGAGACAAAAGTAGCAGCAACTGTGGCACCACAGCACAGGGCCACACAAGGACATGTCCCATGGCAGTGGGGTGACGCTGGCCCCATGCCAGGCACTCACCAAAGCCGCTCAGGCACTGCCCTCCACAGCCGCACAGGGAAGAGGAAATGTAACCAACGATTAATGAGTTGACCTATGGATCGGGAGAGATCCCTCATCAAAGAACACCATCACAGGCGAAACAGGCTTGAAACTGGAGATATGAATTGAATCGATTCCTAACAAACTCAGATCAGGATAACGAGGAGAAAAAGAATACCCTCAAAAACACCTTCCTCCCAATCCTTCCAGCTCTACCTCCTATCCTGGCAGTTCAGGGAAACAGGGAGTGGGGGCTGTGGTCAATTCATCCCACGTGGCTTCTCCTGCCGCTCAGGGACAGGAGTCATTCTGCTGCTGCATTCTGGGGTCTCTCCCACAGAAGAGTTCTCCAGAAACTTCCCCACCCTGAGTCTATCCCATGGACAACAGCTCCCCTCAAACTGCCACGGGGTCAGTCCTTCAAGGACAGGCTGCTCCAGTGGGTGCCCCTCTGTCTACAGGGTCACAGGCCCCTCTCAGGCATCCCCCTGCTCCAGCACGGGCTCCTCCAGGCACTGTGGGTGGATCTCTGCATCCTCGTGGATATCCAGGGGCTGTAGGGGAATCTCTGCATCCCCACAGATCTCTGCATCCAGTGCCCCCATCTTTGGAGCCACCAGCAATTGGATCTGCCAGACACGGAGGAGCTTTCAGAACCTTCTCTCAGAATCCACCCCGTAGCACTGCCATTACCAACACCAGGCTGTGCCAAGCCAATAGAGCCCCCAAAATGGGGTCCTAAATAATCCAAAGCTCTGGTGCATTCCAAAATGGGGATGGAGATGTCTCGGGCCTCAGGTGTGCCCAAAAATGAGGCCCCAGCTGAGGGTGTTCTCTGCTTGGCTGAGCGCTGCCTTGAGGGCTGGGGCTGCCCCACGGGGGGACACCCTCCTCCAGCGGGGATGTCCCGCACACCGGGGATGCCCACAAGACCCTCAGAAACCCCGGGGCTGGGCTGGCCCTGCCTGGATGCCAGGAACCACCAAAACCACTCTGTCCCTGCCCTCTGCAACTGCACAGGGACAGGAAAGAGAAGGAAAGGCCCAGGAGTCAAGAGAAGGACCAGGAGCAAGGTGACCCGAGGGCTAAAGGGCAGCCTAAAGGTCAAATCACCTGTGAGGAGAGGTGGGCCCTTTCTGGTCGGGCCAATTCCTTCGACGGCTGGCCCCTGCAGAATCTCAGGTTGCTTGGTAAACCCTGTGTATTATAATCATTCCTTCAGGGTTGGCTGGGAAAAACCTACCCTGGGGGAGGGGGAAAACCCCCAAAAGAGGGCTCACCTTGAAAGCCTTAAAGGCACACTGCAGCAAGTGCCCTAAGAATTTTACTTCCGGTTCCACAAATTGCCATTTACTTTTTGTTACTTTCAGTCCTTGTTCACCTAGAAAATTTAGAAGCCGTATACTGATATTCCTCACTTGACTTTGGCTTTCTCCTGAAATTAATTAGCCATCTACATATTGGAGAATTTGTGTTTCTTTTTCTGAGTCCAATTGCTCTAGTAATTTTTCTAATGATTGCCCCAAGAGGTTAGGAGATTCTGAAAATCCTTGAGGGAGACGTGTCCATCTGAATCGATGCCTCCTCCTGGTGGCAGGATCCTCCCATTCAAAAGCAAACCAGTCTCTCCTCTGCCAGGGGACATGTCCAAAAAGCATCTTTCAGGTCTATGGTCGTGAGCCATTCATGTTCCCTCGGCACCTTACTGAGGACTGTGTAAGGATCTGGCACACCTGGGTGTCTAGAAGCAGTCTTCTTGTTTGCTTTTCGTAGGTCCTGCACTGTGGCTATGCGGGCAGGAAGTGGACCGGACTGCTGTGGTAGTTATTTTCTTTAATGAAGCATCAGTCTCATCACAGAAGTAAAGGCAAAGCAGCAGCTCACAGCACCCATGTAGCAGCCAGCAGTAGCAGCAGCAGCAGCAGCAGCCCACAGTAGCCACAAATTTCTCTGTTACAAAGCATGTTAAGGACTTTTCAGCCAATAGTATATTACTAAAACTTACAGACAGTTGTTTTAACCAATCAATTATAGCACACGTACACCTATTTCAAACAATAGTCGTTTGTATGCTTCGCTATTAACAATACACAATACCCTTATTAAGCTTAAGACCTTCTACTATCTTGTCTGGCATATATTTTCTGCAGTGTTATGACTTATTCAAGCCAAACCTAAAAACTCAGCCTTTGTTTTCCATGTCCTTGTTTGCCGTACTATTATATACTACTGTATCTTTCCTAGTTCCCAACTTTTCTCAGTTGCTGCAAGTTCTGAGATCTCAGCTTTTTCTGTTTGAGGCCTGCTTTTTCAGCTCCCTAAAATCCTTTTTTGCTTATAGTGTTTCCCACACTGCACTAGCTGATAGCTTTCATTGGCCTTTTTCATGGCCAAAATGGGTGTGTTGTGTGGGGACATACAGGGCTCTAAAATCCCTTCTTCCAGTAATTGCTTGATTATCGGGGCCAACCCCTCTCTTCCTTCAGGTGAAATGGGGTATTGTTTAACCCTCACTGGTGGAGTATTCTCTACAAACATTTCCGCTGTTTTTCCTTGCCCAGCCCACACCTCAGGATTGATTTCTTCCATGTCACTTTGGGTGAGTGCCATGATCCTCACTACCATTTTCCCATTCTCAGGGATTACTCCAACCCCTAAACAAACTTGGAGATTTCTCCCCAACAAGTTACTTTCCAGCCTTGGTAGGTAAATCAAGTCCACTCTGCACTGTTTGGAATTTCCCCTTATCTCTACATTTTCAATCACAGGAGCTTTAAATGGTCTCCTTTCAGCTCCTAATAAGTCACAAGTCCTTTTACTTAAAGTGACCCCTAATGGCAATTTATTTACACTGGACCTTTTGGCCCCAGTATCTATTAAAAACTCCATATCCACTCCTAATGGACCCACCTCAAAGTTTGCCAAGGGCTCCGTCAGATGTTTCATGGGGTCCTCCATTATGTAAAGCCCTCGACACCCCTAATCATCTCCTTTTAAAATCTTCCCCAGGAGGTCTTGCTCCCTTGCGATGGCCTCATCAAACTCCAGCTTCTTGTAGTTCCTTTTAAGATGTCCTGCCTCACCACAGTAAAAACAATGTCCAGCTCCTGGCCTTCCTGGTTTTTCCAGATACTTTTTCTAAGGTTTCACTGGTCCTGGCTTCTCCTGACTGGATGGTGCCAACTTCCCTTTTTCTGACCTTACACTTGCTTTAGCAACCGCCACCATTATCCTAGCCTTTGTCTTGGTTTTTTCTTCTTCTCTCTGCAAATACACCTTGAGGGCTTCTCTTAGAAGTTCATTAATCCCTTTCTCCTGCCAATCTTCCATTTCCTCCAGCTTCCTCCTAATATCCGGCCAGGCCTTGGTCACAAACTGCACCTTTAGCAGCATCTGGCCTTCTGGGCCATCTGGATCAATGTTAGAATGCAACTGGAAATTTCATTTTAACAAGTTCAGCCATGCTGCTGGAGTTTCATCTTCCTCCTGTGTGCCATCAACCGCTAACTTGGTGTTACTCCCTCTGGGAACTGACTCCTTTATGCCCCTAACCATCATAGACCTATATTCCCTCATACTCCGCCTTCCCTCTTCCTCGTTGGGGTCCCAATTAGGGTCTGTCAGGGGCAATTTCTGATCTCCTGGAGGTCCTGGTCACTTCTCCCCTTTCCAAATCTTTATTCCCGCGGTCCATATCAGCTGGACCTCCTCCGGGGAGAATAATACATTAAAAATAGAGTTAAGTTCTCCCCATGTATATGTGTTGGGTCTTAGGAATTGGTCGACCTGATTGGGTATTCCCACAGGGTCCTCTGTCAAACTCCCTGTTTCTTTCTTGAAACTTCTGACCTCTGAAGCAGTCAAGGGAACATTCACAGACCCAATTCCACCAGCTACCCCACCCACAGGAACCTCTCTTAAGAGGGAACAATTTCTCTACCTTGCAGGTTCTTGACCGAGTATTACAATATGGTCCATCGTCTGTCTTAAAATGATTCATTTGAGAGGTAGGGCCTTGCTGAAGGTTAGTGGTAGCATCAGACAGCAGGGGGACAATATGTGAGGAATCACAAGGGGGTTTGGAAGTGGTGAGGATTTACTTGAATCCAAATTAGAAGGGGGTAAGGGAATAGCAGTTGGGGAAGGATAGAAGACTGGGGTCGAAGGAGGGACCGGGAGCACAGTTGGGTTGGGAGGTGGAGAAGAAGTGGTCGTTGGAAAAGGTGGGGGCGCTAAAGGAAGGATAGCTGGGGGAGGAGTTGGGCCTGACGCCGGAGGGGCTAGAGAAGGTACTGGGGGTGCAGCAGGAGGGATAGCCAGAGGGGTTGGAGGAGGCAAGTAATCGAGAGGGTCCCACTTCTTGTTAATCCCTTCCTCTTTTTCAACTTCTTCCCTTTTATTTTGCAGCTTACAAATCTTTGTTTCCTTATCCTTTGCCGCATTTTCTATCCAGCAAGCAGCGTATCTTAGTTCCTCTAAATCAAACTCCTCGTGTGCTTTCAGGTATTCATTTAACTGTCTGCACATCCATCGGTCCTGAGTTCCAACCCACGGCCATTCTCCTGGTAAATCTAATTGGGGCCATACGTCCACACAGAAGTGGATCATTCTTATCAAGTTCCCTCATGACTTCCCAATCCTCCCATCCATCCAATAACTTCCCCAAGGGACTATTAGGAGGAATACTCTTGATTTTCTTCTTCCCACCTTTAGGAGTACTTGCTCTCTTGCTTACACACCCTCCCATACTTTTAGGCCTCAAACTAAACTGTTAAGGTGCCCCTAACCAAACTGAAAACTAACGACGGGCAACACAAATTCGAACTGTAACCAAAACTTACTTGGCCTTGAAAAAAATCTTTCTCTAACGTAAAAGCCCCTTTCTAACTCTGCCCCTACCCGAACTGAAAGTTAACGACAGGCAACAGAACTCTAAACCGCAACTGATGCACTCTACTGCCTCCACACCTTGCCCAACGCTTGGACTCCCGACATCAAGAGACTTGGATTGGTGGGGCCTACCAGGCCCCCCTCTTTGTGTTTAGTTTAGAGTCCACCTGACCCTTCTCCAGAAGTAAGGTCCCAACGGGGCTTGAACTCCGCTTGCCCCTCCCTACACCCCTGTCCAATTGTGGGAGGCCTACACTTGCGTGCCACTCACTCACTAAGATTCCTCCTCACCCCCGGAGGGGGGGCTCTCTCTATCCCTAGAGATGCCTCAGTCTTTCATCTCCCACTCGCTTCCCCCCTGTTCCTGGCCGGCCCCCTCGCGAGAGTCCGGAACTGCGGTACTGAGGGGTCCACACTCACTTTGGGGGTCCGAGCTGCCGGCCCCCGTCTCATTCACGTGTCCACTCACTCGCCTCTACTCCCACCACTGGATTTTCTCACCAATCTGGCGCTCCTCCGCGTCACTGATCCCCTGCTGATTCCCAGGGTCAGGGGTCACCAGTAATTCCCAAGGGTCCCTCGAAGCAGGCGGCCGTCCTGTCCAGAGGTCTCCTTTGGACATGGTAATCCTGGACGAGTCCCCAAGCTGATAAAAACAGGGCAGGAGATATTGCTTCTTTTTAAAGCCTTTATTGGAATCAGCTTAGGGTTGGGGCCCAATGGGTCGCACACACGCCGCCACTGCTCCCAGAAGCGACTCGGAGGAGGAGGTGTGCAGCTCTTCCTGACACGATGCTGGTGTTCTTCAGCCCAGCCAGCTCCCAGCACCGGCGCCAGGAGTGGGCTGTCCCCAGAAAACCAGGCAATCTGGGGTGCAGCTGTAGGGCACAGTTGCTCTATAGCACAGGTGGCACGCGTCGACGGCAGGGACAAGGAACGGGGAGAGGCCTTCTGTGTGATTTCCAAAGGTGTTTATTGCCCGGAGGTTCATGGACAGAAAAAGGTACAGAACGTGGGTTTGCAGGGGCTTCTAAGTGGGGGAGGTCTTGGGAGAGGATACAATTTCCAACCAATAAGGGTGACATGGGGGAGAAACATAAGGCGGGGAGTACAATGCACAGACCAATGAAAGAACACAAGGGGAGGGAACAGTTTAAACCAACCACTGGGGTGTCAAAGGTTGGGGGATTGACAAGGAAGGGTCTGGAAGAAGGGGCAGTGTTAGGGAAGGATTGACAGTTCTGTAGGAGGAGGGAAGGGCAGGTCTAGGGAAGATAGACAACCAGGGCAAAACCACAATACAGAGGGAAAGAAACAATCCATTAGGGATAAAATATACTTTAACAATACAAAATATGGGTGGTGTATAAAACTGACCATTAAAACTGAGCTGCAATTGGAAACACAATAAAAACGCACCACATCTCCCCCTTTTTTGTTTAGAAAAGAGAGAGTGGGAGTTCCAGAGTTCAAATTAATAAAGGGCTTAGGTTCAATTACAGAGGGAATGGGGGTGGAATAAATGGTTTGGGAGCATAGGGGTAGTACTTATGCAGGATAAAGGGTAATCACTCTTAAGGGATACCTGGGTGGATAGCTGGGGAGGTTTCTCTAGAAAGGGGAGGTCCCAATGCAGGAGCGATACCCGATGCAGAGGTGGGGCACGTCGCAGGGAAGAAGCCTGATGAAGGAGTGGGAGTGGGGAAGGGTGAAGGAGGGGGTAGTTCAGGAAAACAAACTTAAGGGAAAACAACTCACAAAACTGAAGCGACTTCTAGAGGAACTCTAACAGCACTTAAGATAGCAGACAACTTCAGCCAAAAGCCAAAATCTTCATAAAGTCCTGACGCTGTTCAAGATTACGACGACACCAACTCCGACTCAGAAGGCTGACAATGACCCTGATTTATTACCCGGGAATTTCTTCCCTTTATACTATTTTACAAAGAACAACCCAACAGGTGGAAAAAAGACAAACTTCTTCAATTACATTGGTCAAGTCATAGGGACATCAAGAAGAAGTCCCTCCTAGGGAATGGAATGTAAACATAGCTTAAAGTTAGGAAAACACGGGTCTTGTTGACAGAAAAGTCTCTGGGAAAGAGTTTCAGAGAAACCATCACAGGCACGAACTAGGGCTACAAGTTCTTTTGATTTGTTCTTGTCTTCTGTTCTGCCCAATGTTCAGGAGCAGTGTTTTGGCTGATGTGATGGCGGCCTTAACTTGGATGCCCACTCGGCACAGCACACAGCAGCCCAGAACTCCTGGAGCTCAAGTGATCTGTCAAGCTCAGCCTCCCCAGCAGCTGGGACTACAGGCCACTGCCACTGTGCCCAGCACCAATTTGACTGGGGTTGTTCCTGCCTTTAAAAAGACATAACTCATATGACAGATAAGATTATTTAGAATTTACAGATGATAAATACCTTAACTTTAAAATAATTGAATTACAGAAACAAACTCCAAAAGAGTAACGTAGAATAAAACAAAAATATTAACTGATTACAAGGAAAGCACATATGATCAAACAAACATGCTTTTAATACAAACTTAAGGGAATTTGAATGTAATAAAAATGCTTTCAGCCAGAAAGGGGAACAAACAACTTCGGAAAACATTTTAGGGATTATTAACTGGGAAAGAGGGAGCGGATAGAGGGATCAGGGAAGGGTCCCTGACAGCCGGCGCCTTGCTGCCAGGGCAAAGGTGCCGAGGGGGCTGTGGGGAGCCAGGGAGACCAAGGCATTGCCGGCTGCCCTGCGCTTCACGGGTTGTTCCACGCAGTCCTCCCGGCCTAGGAGTGAGGCCTCCTAGGCCTTTAGAACTGAGGGATGGGGAATGAGGGACTTGGGTATCAACTGGGGAAAACCAGTTTGACTGTTCCTCCACTTTCCCTTGTTTTCAGGAGACATTTGGGGAAATGGAGAAGCAGCCATTTAACATATCCCTTTACCAATCCCTTTGCAAACTTTAACTTTTTCCCCCCATCCTCAAGGGTACCCACAACTTGGAAAAAGATCTCCCTTTGTTGTGTTGACAGATCAGCACCCATCCCACCAACACAACAATAATCCGCCCTCCCCTGTGGCAAAATAAGAAACCTAAAAGAGAAAGAGTCCCGAGACCACCCTCAACCCACTCCCTACCTGGGCCACACACAGACGTTGCCCACTTTCCTTCCTTCCAAACTTGGGGTTAAAACTCCATACTATAGCTTGAAACTTAACTCAAACCCCTGAAACTTAAATATCAGCTGATGCGATGCCGGTGTTCTTCAGCCCAGCCAGCTTCTGGCACCGGCGCCAGGAGTGGGCTGCCCCCAGAAAGCCAGGCAATCCAGGCTGTAGCTGGAGGGCACAGTTGCTCTATAGCATGGGTGGCACGCGTCGAGGGCAGGGACAAGGAAAAGGGAGAGGCCTTCTGTGTGATTTCCAAAGGTGTTTATTGCCCCGAGGGTCAGGGACAGAAAAAGGCACAGAACGTGGGTTTGCAGGGGCTTCTAAGTGGGGGAGGTCTTGGGAGAGAATACAATTCCCAACCAATAAGGGTGACATGGGAGAGGAAGATAAGGCGGGGAGTACAATACACAGAGCAATGAAAGAACACAAGGGGAGGGAACAGTTTAAACCAACCACTGGGGCGTCGAAGATTGGGGGATTGACAGGGAAGGGTCTGGAAGAAGGGGCAGTGTTAGGGAAGGATTGACAGTTCTGTAGGAGGAGGGAAGGGCAGGTCTAGGGAAGATAGACAACCAGGGCAAAACCAACAATACTGGGGAAAGTAACAATCCATTAGGGATAAAATGTACTATAACAATACAAAATATGGGTGGTGTAAAACTGACCACTAAAACTGAGCTGCAATTGGAAACACAACAAAAATACACCACAACAACAGATAAACATCTCCCCAGCTGTTTTCAACACATGAATTAGAACACACATTTTTGGTTTCATAACCCAAGACAGCCATGCATGGGTTTGGGGGTTCCAGGGCCGTCTTGTTCAGTTTGTTGGTCTCATCCCTCCTTTCCCTTAATTCAGGCACCTCCTGGCAGCTTTTTCCTGCAAAGAATCCATGAGTTTGGGGTGCAGTGTTAGAGAGGGACAGCTCTGTCTGGCTTTCCCCTCCCTCTTGTGGCCTCTCAGCTGTCCCCAACACCCTGGGGCTGCTGGGATTTCCCTCCTGGGGACAAGGACATTCATTCCCTTCCAGGAGCCCAATGCCCGGCTGAGGCTCCAGGTCTGGGGCTCCTTGAGCAGCTGCCCCAGAACCTCCACCAGGGTCTCCCAGTGCTGCCGGAGCCGCTTGGCCTGGGGTCCCCAAAGCCCTCAGCAAGCCCCAAGTCCCTCCCAGGGACCCTCAACTCCCTCACACCCAGCATCCCCCACAGCCCCTGCAAATTCCCCCCATGGCACCGGCCATGGCCATGTCCCCACATGTCACTGGCCATGTAATACCATGGCCTCACCCATGGCTGTCTCCCCACCATGTTTCCATCCCTGTCATTGTCCCCTACATCTCCATCTGATCCCGTATTCCCCTGTGTCCCCATGAATGGCCACGTCCCCCTCCATGTCCAGGTGTCCCCATGTCACTCTCCATGTCTATGTCCCCCCATGTCCTCACCCAGGTCTTAGTTCAATGTCCTCATTTTTACCCCAGTGTCGGATTTTTTTAAAGGGATGAAGAGAAAGAAAAGACCAAAAGAAAAAGATTTTTGTGCCCATGCCAGCTGATGATCCACGTGCTTGGGTGGGAGGGAAGAACCTTTTTTGGAGAGGTTTCCACCCCACTGTCTCAACAACCTTGGTCTTGGCCCCAGATCATCACCATCTGGCTGCGGATGATGCCCTCAAGAAATAGGAAATCAAGATTGTGGAATCCCTGAGTTTGGAAAAGACCTCCAAGACCATCCAGTATTCCCTGAGGCCACCAGAATATAGGACGGAATGTTAAAGTTTTTCTGGGGTTGAAAGTCAAAAAATCCACTCTCCCCAAGGAATTCCCAATGTCTGTCTGTGTCCCGATAAATGTTCCTGCCCCTGCGTTCATCCTGGTGCCCACAGGGAGACAGGAAGATGTGGAGCCCCCCCAGCCAGGTGTCTTCCCAACACAGATCACCAGGACCACGGATCACCAGGGCTCTGCCCAACGGGGGTCACAGGGGATCATCCAACGCCGATCCTCCCATGGGGGATGGAGCTGGAGCAGCGCACGAAGCTCTTCCCGCTCTCAGGGCACTCCCAGGGCTTCCCTTAGTGGTGCCTCTGCTGGTGTTGGGTCAAGTTAGAGCTCTGTGAGAAGCTCTTCCCACACTCAGGACACTCGTAGGGCCTCTCCCCGGTGTGGATGCGCTGATGCCTGATGAGGGCCGAGTTATGCTTGAAGCCCTTCCCGCAGTCGGGGCAGCGGAAGGGCCTCTCCTCCGTGTGAATCCGCTGATGTAGGAGCAGATTGGAGCTGGTGTGAAACCTCTTCCCACACCCGGGACACTCGTAGGGCCTCTCCCCAGTGTGGATGTGCTGGTGTCTTCTCAGGTTGGAGCTGCGTCCAAAGCTCTTCCCACATTCCAAGCAGGTGTAGGGCCCTTCCCCAGTGTGCATCACCTGGTGCTGGATCAGGGTTGAGCTTCTTCTGAAGCTCTTCCCACATTCCCCACACTCGTAGGGCTTTTCCCCAGTGTGGATCCTCTGGTGTCGCCTAAGACTGTCCTTCCAGCTGAAGCTCATCCCACATTCCCCACACTTGTGGGGCTGTTCCCCTTTGTGGATCACCTGGTGCTTGAGCAGGGAGTCCTTCCACCTGAAGCTCTTCCCACATTCCCTACACTCATAGGGCCGTTCCTCACTGTGGATCACCTCGTGCTGGATCAGGTGGGAGCTCCGGCTGAAGCTCATCCCACAGTACCCACACTCATAGGGCCGTTCCCCAGTGTGGATCACCTGGTGCCGGAGCAGGTTGGAGCTCCGGCTGAAACCCTTCCCACATTCCGAGCACTTGTGGGACTTCTCCCCTCCATCAGGCTTCTCCTCCAGCTCTGAGCTCTGGCTGGATTTCCGGCCACCCTCCTGGCACAGGGAGGGTCTTTCCTCCTCGCAGCTCCCTGGGCTGGGTTTGCAGCCCCTCCTCCTGCCGGATCTCTGGGACTTTTCCTCCTCCTCCATCTGGACACTCCTTGGAAATGAAAAATCCTGGTTTGGGGAAAAAAACAAGAGGACAGCACCTTAGACTGGGGGTTCCTCCTTGCCTAAATTCATCTCAGGAAGTCATTGGGCACCTCGTGTCTGTAAGAACCTCCAAAACACCAAGATTCAGCCCAAAAGTCCTCCAAACATCAAGACACAGATTAAAAACTCACCAAATATACAGACTCAGACAAAACCTCTTCTAAATCATAAGGATGTCCTGCAAACGGGGGACACCCAGGGAAGGAAGAAGAGGAAAGTGTCTTTACAAACAGATGCTGGGAATCTGCTTGGAGATAGGGCCAGGCACTTGGACATAAGGAAGGGACAGAAGAAGCCCTCAGTTCCAGAAAATGTTATTAACTGACAACACAGACTGCTGCTCAGCCAAGGTCCTGCTCAATTCAGGAACTTCGAGAAGAAGAATAAAGCCTGAACAGAGCTGTGAATATCCCTACCTAGACAGAAGTGGGGTGCATATTAAGGGGGGTATGTGGTAGGTGCATTGGGAAGTCTGTACCTCTCAAGTACTTCAGCCAGTGGGGAAAGGGAGAGGGAGATGATGCCAGGAAAATCAGGATGAAAAGGAGGCTGTGTCCTCCAACAACTGGAGAGACCCCCATGGGAAATGTCCCATGGCCTCTCCCTTTTTTTATGAATGAAATGACTTGTACAGGACTCCTCTGCCTTCTCTGTGGACACAAACCTCTGGAGATGGGAATTTTTCCACACACCTTGGGGCTGGTCTGGAATTCCTTCCACCGCCCGGGGCGGCGGGCAGTGAGTGGAGCTGAAGGTGCCTCATCCAGTTTGGGTGATCGGCTCCTTTGGGTGGCGGCGGCACCGGGGATTGACTGGGGATGCAAGAGTGTCCAGGAGACAGACGAGTGACAGATCGGGGGGGCTATGAAGAGTCAGCAGAAAATGTGTTTAGGGATGGGCCTTCAAGGGCAGGAGAAGGGAAAAGAGTTACAAGACATGCTAATATTTAGGAAAGGGAATCAGGCAAAGCACAGGTTACCACCCACACGGTCAGCTCAACCGGCAGAGCTGTGTGTGCTTGTGAGAGCCTGCGACTGAAATGCCCTGAGCAGGAAGGCTTAAATATCTTCTGCTAACACCATGTCACCTAACACGGTGGCCAAAAGCAACTCTGACTGCTTCAGCAATCACTGAATAACTTATTAAGGTATTTCTAAAACACATAATTCCAAGAGAAGGGATTGTGGAAGCAATAGACCCAGATGGGGAACTCATTTTACAGGAAAGATCCTTCAGGGGGTTATGGCAGCTTTAGGAACACAATGGGACCTCCACAACCCCTGGCACCCCCAGAGCTCAGGTCAGGTAGAAAGAATGAATGGGGAAATAAAGAAACACCTTTGGAAGATGGTGATAGAAACCAAGATGCCATGGGTACCGCTTTTGCCATTGGCTTTGCCAAGAATAAGAGCCAGACTCAAAGCAGATACTCAATTCTCTCCCTTGGAATTGGTGTTTGGAATTCCTTACCCTGGTCATTCTCCACCACGTGCAGGGTGCAGATAAGGGATGCATATTTCAAGCAGTCTGTGGCCAGAATCCTGTCTCCTGTGAAATCTCTCCCACAGGAAGCTCGGCTGGCACAGACCCTGCCTTGGGACTTTGCTGCTCACAACATCCAACCAGGACATCGGGTCCTGCCCAAGGAGTGGGAAGAAGCACCACTGGTGGCCAAGTGGCCTGGCCCATCCCAAGTGTCCCTGAGCACAGAAGCAGCCCCAGCACAGCTGAACACGGGGGGACCCCTCACCCTGGGCTCAGGGTCTCTGAAGCCCCCGAGATTTGGACTTCCCGGCTGCAGGAGGAGGATGGGAGGCTGCGACTGCCCCTGCACTGAAGGCAAGGGAGCAGCAGCCAGGGCTCCACAGCCCCGGGGGAAGCCCCTGTGCCTGCCCACAGATCCTCTGCTGGAATGCTCTGCCTGGGCACCCTCCCTTGGCATCTCCAGGCACTGCGGGCCAATCCTTGCTGCCACTGCTGCAGCTTCAGTGCTTTCTGTGCTGGCACTCGCCACAGGGGCTGGGGAGACAACGGGAGAATTCCACTCTGGGGCTCAGGCAGACTCACACACTGGGCTGGGTGGGATTAGATGGTTGGAAAATAGACCGACTTTAAAATTGTTTTTTATTTTATTTCTCCACTCAGGCTTGGTTGGCCTTTGCCCTGGGGAAAGGAATTTTAAAGGTTTTATTTTAAGGGATGTCACACCACTCAACAGAGATGAGTTGAACATCTCACCAGACTGGGAAGAGCCCAAAAGATCCCCACAGAGAGAACGACCATCAACAAAACATCAACGACCATCAGCAAACAACAACCAACACCCACCCCAGACACTGCCCCTGGAAGAGCTGCAGACACCTGGTCTGGAAAAGGCCGACAAGGAAATCCAGGAGTGCAGACCTAATTAACATCAGAGGCAAAGAAATTTGGGTCCAACAGGAAATCAAATACTGAGACCTCAGCAACTTGGAAGCAAAGAACATCAAACCAATGGATTTCTATGGGTTCAGACTGTAAAAAGTTTAGGAAAAATCCAGTAAAACTCACATGTCATGGAATGATTTTCTCTGCACACCTGGGCTATGTGTGGATGAAATGATTTCTGTTGCCCATCCTGGCCAGAATCAAGTAATGCCTTGACTCTCTAACACTAAAGATATTGTTGGAGAGTTTTGGGTTTTCCCACAGTTTCAGTGACAAGATGACACCATTAGAATAATTTTTTGCAACAATCCTACTTCTATATTGTCAGTTAGGTTTGGGCCAGGGGTGTGAGAATCAATTTGCAGTCTTAGGAGAAGAAGTAGAAAAACCTTGATTGCTTTGGAATGTTTTTGTGTATGTTTGTGTGTGGCTCTCAGTGATCACAAAATTTTGGTACATGGGTTTTTCAAAGTTCATCTTTAGGCTGCATTTTGCAAAACTAGAAGAGCTTTAAAGGTGACACTTTAATCTGTAAACAACTAATAAAATATTTTTAAAAAGAGGCTGCGTACTACAACAATTGGAGAGACCGCAGGGCAAATGCCGCATGGCCTCTGCCTTTGTTCATGAACAAAGTCACTTTTAAAGGACTCCTCGGTCTCCTTCAAGCACAGAAACCTCTGGCCATGCGAATTTTCCCGCACAGGCCCGGGGACAGCGCAGCCGCCTCCGTCCTACCCACAGGAACCGGGACGAGCCAGCGCTGCTCCGGCAGCGGCTCCTGCCCAGGCACCCGCGGGAAGGAGACCGCGGGCAGCCGCTCCCGCAGCGCCCTCAGGGCACGGGGAACACGGCGCGGACACGGCACAACCCAGCCACAGCCAGAGCCCCCTGCCGCCCCCTCCGCCCGCAGCCAGCCCCGAGCCCCGGCACAACCCAGCGCGGCTCCCACCTGCGCCGGGGCCGCCTCCGAGCTCCGCCGCCGCCTCCCCGGGTTCCGGCCGCTGCCGCCGCTGCCGTGCCCGCACAGACGCTCTGACAATGGCGGCTCCGCGGCTGCGTCACGGCCGCTCGCGGGCCGGCACCGGGGCCGCGCTTCTCCCCGCTCTGCACAATCAGCGCGCAGTCAGAACCAGCAGTGACGGCACCATCAGCCAATGGCAGCGAGCGAGGGGCGGGCTCTACACACGGCACAGTGTACCCACCCCCACTGTCACCCCTCTGTGGGCGTGGCTACGAGACCGATCGGCGTTGATTGACAGCTCCGCGGAGCGGCGGCCCCGGGGGGTGGAGCCAACCCGGCCCCGGCGGGGCCCAACGCGGGCCGGGGGCTCGGGGGGCCGAGCGGGGAGGGGCTGGGGGCGTTCCGGGGGGGTTCAATCAATGGGGGCGGCCCGGGGGGTTGTGAGGGCGGGTGCGTGGTGAGTGCGGGGGTCCCATGGATTGGGGGGTCCTGGTGATTGGGGGGGCGCGATGAGGGGGGGTTCCCATGGGTGGGTGAGGGGCGGTGAGTGGGGGGTCTTGGCGCACTGGGGGGGCTCATGGATTGGAGGGGTCCCAGAGCTTTGGGGGGGTCGGTAAAAGGGGGGGGGGTGGCAGACAATAGGAGGGTCCCGGTGAGTGGGGGGGCCCCGGTAATTTGCGGGGGGCGTGGGACCCTGGTGATAAGAGTGGTCCCGACTGATAACGGCGGGGGGATGGACAGGACCGAGCCCCAAGGGTCCCCTTCGGTACTGGGGAGCCACTTATGCTCCCCTCCGCAGTCCCCCTTCGGACCCGCCCAGTCCCGGGGCTGTTCCCGGGGGTGAAAGGGGAGGGGCCGAACCCCCCGGGATGGGTGGGGGGCCGAACCTCTCTTGAGTTTGGTTCGTTCTTTCCTTTTTGGGGGAAATCCAAGCCATGCACTAATATTCCTAATTACGGGTAGGAGAACTGACAGCTTTCCTCTGAGCCGCTGCCAGCGAACACGAAGGGCTGGGCCAGCCGGTCAGGGAGGTGCGGAGAACTTTGTTTGTGTTTTGAGCTCAATCCCGGCTAGGGCCCGGGCCCGTCCCAGGGCGGTTCCTGATCTCCGGCTTTGCCCTCAGACAGCCCGGGGGCGGGGCCTGAGAGGCTGTGCCGTGTGCAGAGCCGGTCACTCGCCGCGATTGGCTGGATCTGCCGTCACTCCTAGTTCTCCCTGCGCGCTGATTGGGCAGAGCAGAGCGGGGAAAGCCCGCGTCCGGTCCCCCTGGTCGGGTCGCCATTGTTGGAGCGTCTGTGCGGGCAACCGGGAGCGGCGGCAGCGGCCGGAGCTCGGTGAGGCGGCGGCGGAGCTCGGAGGCGGCCCCGGCGCAGGTGGGAGCCGCGCTGGGTTGTGCCGGGGCTCGGGGCTGGCTGCGGGCGGAGGGGGCGGCAGGGGGCTCTGGCTGTGGCTGGGTTGTGCCGTGTCCGCGCCGTGTTCCCCGTGCCCTGAGGGCGCTGCGGGAGCGGCTGCCCGCGGTCTCCTTCCCGCGGGTGCCTGGGCAGGAGCCGGTGCCGGAGCATCGCTGGCTCGTCCCGGTTCCTGTGGGTAGGACGGAGGCGGCTGCGCTGTCCCCGGGCCTGTGCGGGAAAATTCGCATGGCCAGAGGTTTCTGTGCCCGAAGGAGACAGAGGAGTCCTGTCAAAGTTACTTTCTTGATAAACAAAGGGAGAGGCCATGCGGCATTTGCCCTGCGGTCTCTCCGATTGTTATAGTACGCAGCCTCCTTTTTATCCTGATTTTCCCTTCTGCATCTCCCTCTCCCTTTGCCCAGTGGTGAAGTTCCTTGGAAAGTTCAGACTACCCGATCCGCCTGCTGCATGTCCTCGTTAATATGCACCCCCTTTTGTATAACATCCGATATTCCTGGATCTGTTCGGTCTTTCTTTTTCTTCTCCATGTTCAGGAATTTCGCAGGATGTTTGCTGAGCAGCAGTCCGTATCAATGAGTAACATTTTCTGAAACTGATGGTTTCTCCCGTTTCTTCCTTATCTCCAAGTCCCTGGCCCTATCTCCAAGCAGATTCACTCACTGACTCTGTTTTTTTGTTTCTGGGTCTTCTTTGGTTTTGGCATTATTCTCAGTGACCTCAATTCTGAGAAAAATGAAAATTCTATCTGAGGATATTTTCCAAAAGTCCAGTAAGGGAAAAAAACAGGACAGTGTCCAGCGCTGGGGTATTCCTGGCCATCAGCCAAGGAACACCCTGCACGTTAAGGCAGCCTTATCTATGCACTGTTCCTTTACTGAGGTACATACATATTCATGAGTTTCATGCCCTGTTCAAACATTCCTGGCAGCTTTTGATGGTTTAGAAACTTTTCTTTATTTTGGTTTTCTGCTCTGGCTTATCTACATAACATCCTGCAGATCAGGTCAATCTATTTTATTTCTTCTTGTGGCCTCATCCTCTTGTTTCACACTTCCCTGAGAGCGAACAGTTCACAAACTGTTCTCTCCTTCTGCTCATGGGTAATGTGATCCCATCCCATGGTGAAATGTTGTGTTCTTGGTTGGAGTGGATTGGTGGGCCAGACTCAGGAGCTGGATCTGTCTGCTTGGTTCTTATTTCAAGGACAGCTTGTAATCTAATGATGCCACTGAAATGATCACTGGGTTCTCTGGCTCCTGATATGAATTCGTTGGGGTTCCCAGGGGCTGGTCCATGGTGTTGTGGGTTTTGTTCTGGTGGCCGTTCATCTTTTCCCCATTTTTGGGGGCTCCCTCCAGCCAGGGCTGCATCAATTTGTCTCTTTTCTCTGATTAAATCATCACATCCTTGGATTCCCAACTGATTTCTCTGAACCTGTGGCAGCAGAACCCCCCCAGTGGTCTGATGCTCCCTGTGTGACACAGACAGTGACAGCACATGTTGGAGTGGGGAGAGGGATGATTCCCCCCCACTGATTTTAGTGAAGCTTTCCCAACATTCTCCATTTGCTGTTTCCCTTTGCAGCTGAACCAATTTGTGTTGCAGAGTCAGAGATCCTCCCTCTGGGCTCTGCCCTTGGCTGTGCCAATTCCATCTGTGCAAGCAGGCAGAGCTTGGGCTGAGGGACAGAGGGAATCAGCCCAATTCCTGCCCCAGGCAAGAAGCCCCTGGTGCATTGTGCACACTTTTCCCCAGCAGTGTTCATTTGCATTTCTGAAGCTCCTCTCCCGGCTGCCTGGGAGGAAGCTTCTCTTCCAGAGCAGCCATTGAATGACTCACATGTGGCCTCCCACAATCTGCATTTTTACTTTTTTTTTTCTTAACAATATTCTATTAACAGTTTACGATTTTAAGTGTCACCTTTAAAGCTCTTCTAGTTTTGCAAAATGCAGACTAAAGGTGAACTGTGAAAAACCCATATACCAAAATTTTGTGATCACTGAGAGCCACACACAAACATACACAAAAACATTCCAAAGCAATCAAGGTTTTTCTACTTCTTCTCCTAAGACTGCAAATTGATTCTCACACCCCTGGCCCAAACCTAACTGACAATATAGAAGTAGGATTATTGCAAAAAATTATTCTAATGGTAATCTTGTCACTGAAACTGCAGGAAAACCCAAAAATGCTCCAACAATATCTTTAGTGTTAGAGAGTCAAGGCATTACTTGATTCTGGCCAGGATGGGCAACAGAAATCATTTCAATCACACATAGCCCGGTGTGCAGAGAAAATCATTCCATGACATGTGAGTTTTACTGGATTTTTCCTAAACTTTTTACAGTCTGAACCCATAGAAATCCCTTGGTTTGATGTTCATTGCTTCCAAGTTGCTGAGGTCTCAGTATTTGATTTCCTGTTGGACCCGGATTCCTTTTCCTGGGCTCTTCCCAGTCTGGTGAGATGTTCAACTCATCTCTGTTGAGTGGTGTAACATCCCTTAAAATAAAACCTTTAAAATTCCTTTCCCCAGGGCAAAGGAAACCGAGCCTGAGTGGAGAAATAAAATAAAAAACAATTTTAAAGTCGGTCTATTTTCCAACCATCTAATCCCACCCAGCCCAGTGTGTGAGTCTGCCTGAGCCCCAGAGTGGAATTCTCCCGTTGTCTCCCCAGCCCCTGTGGCGAGTGCCAGCACAGAAAGCACTGAAGCTGCAGCAGTGGCAGCAAGGATTGGCCCGCAGTGCCTGGAGATGCCAAGGGAGGGTGCCCAGGCAGAGCATTCCAGCAGAGGATCTGTGGGCAGGCACAGGGGCTTCCCCCGGGGCTGTGGAGCCCTGGCTGCTGCTCCCTTGCCTTCAGTGCAGGGGCAGTCACGGGGAATTGCAGAATAAGGACTGCACAATCAGAAATTGTAAAGCAGGTTTGTTTCATTCCTGCTGGGACACCTACAGGATCTTTCCACCAATGATGCCTGCCTGGTGCAGACAGGTTCCAGGTTTAAGTGCACTTAGATCCCACAAAGCTACACCTCCCTGCCCACCCATTCTTTGCCCATTCTCTGCCTTCTTGCCCTTTCTATTACAATTAGTCTTTTGTGATGCCACGCCTTCTGGTGGTCGCTGGCAGGGGTCTCCTGATGAAGTAAGGAGTCTTCCTCGGTGTTCACTATTTGACCTCCATCTGTGAGCAGGTGCAGAGAAGGTTTGGCGAATTCCCAGGTCAGTTTGTCCTGGCTGAAACCAGGAGCCTGGTTCTTGCTTTTTTTTTAATCAACTGGTTCTGCTATATCAGGTCTTCACAATACCTAAGTCCCGTTTCAGTGAGTTTTAACAATAGATCTTCTCTCTGTGGCCTTTACCTGGCACCCAAATTCCATTGTATTCTGTTCATGGGTCCAGCCTTACAAGTTACACTCCTCTGCCTTCTGGTACAAGTTGTTTCTCTGCTTTTACAAAATTGCTAAATAAGCTGTATATATTTCTGTTCTCCCCTTCACTTGTTTAAGCACTTTATATGTTTCTAAAATTCGGAATTTTCATATCCATACACATTTCCCATATCAGCGGCCTCCCATCCTCCTCCTGCAGCCAGGGTGTCCAAATCTCGGGGGCTTCAGAGACCCTGAGCCCAGGGTGAGGGGTCCCCCCGTGTTCAGCTGTGCTGGGGCTGCTTCTGTGCTCAGGGACACTTGGGATGGGCCAGGCCACTTGGCCACCAGTGGTGCTTCTTCCCACTCCTTGGGCAGGACCCGATGTCCTGGTTGGATGTTGTGAGCAGCAAAGTCCCAAGGCAGGGTCTGTGCCAGCCGAGCTTCCTGTGGGAGAGATTTCACAGGAGACAGGATTCTGGCCACAGACTGCTTGAAATATGCATCCCTTATCTGCACCCTGCACGTGGTGGAGAATGACCAGGGTAAGGAATTCCAAACACCAATTCCAAGGGAGAGAATTGAGTGTCTCCTTTGAGTCTGGCTCTTATTCTTGGCAAAGCCAATGGCAAAAGCTGTACCCATGGCATCTTGGTTTCTATCACCAGCTTCTAAAGGTGTTTCTTTATTTTCCCATTCATTCTTTCTGCCTGACCTGAGCTCTGGGGGTGCCAGGGGTTGTGGAGGTCCCATTGTGTTCCTAAAGCTGCCATAACCCCCTGAAGGATCTTTCCTGTAAAATGAGTTCCCCATCTGAGACTATTGCTTCCACAATCCCTTCTCTTGGAATTATTTGTTTTAGAAATACCTTAATAAGTTATTCAGTGATTGCTGAAGCAGTCAGAGTTGCTTTTGGCCACCCTGTTAGGTGACATGGTGTTAGCAGAAGATATTTAAGCCTTCCTGCTCAGGGCATTTCAGTCCCAGGCTCTCACAAGCACACACAGCTCTGCCGGTTGAGCTGACCGTGTGCGTGGTAACCTGTGCTTTGCCTGAGTCCCTTTCCTAAATAATAGCATGTCTTGTAACTCTTTTCCCTTCTCCTGCCCTTGAAGACCCATCTCTAAACACATTTTCTCCCTCAGGCCAGGGAATGTCTCATAAATCTCTCCTAGCCTGGGTCTGGAGCTCTGTCACTTGAATGCAGTCATGGGTTTCTTCCCATTCCCCCTGTCCAGGCTGTTCAAGCAGGAGGCTGGGTTAAACCCTTCCCCTCTCCTCAATTCTAAATCCTCCTGTGCCACTGAACAAGTTCCATCCTGTAATAACTGAGCACTGCTCTTTTGGTTATCAAAGTTTGAACTTGATGCCATAGTTGAACAATAAGAGATTCTCCTGCCATCACTTTTCAGGCCACAGTTCCCATTAAGGCTGTGGCTGCACAATTCTGCAGACAATGGGGCCACTCTGGGCACTGGGTTAAATGTTTTAGCACAAAAATTCCTTTGGCATGGCTCTCTTTAACATTCACATATGATTGAAATTTGTTTTCTGAGTCTGGAAGAGCCACGGCTGGGGCATCAATCATTTTGAGTGTTTTCATTTTCTCAAGTTTCGTTCTCTTTCTCATGTCCATGCCATAACAGGGAATCTTTCTGGGGTTACAAAGTCACACAATGTTCTGGCTGGAGCAGAGAATCCTCAGTGCAGGTCTTGCAATTCCCTGTTAATCCTCAGTATTGTCACAGATCCTTTTTCATCCTGGGTAAGGTTACTTCTGAGATTCCTTGGACCCTCTCTGGGTCAATACACCACAAACCTTCAGCCAAAATATTTCCCAAATATTTAACCTTTTTCTCTACTATGTGCAGTTTTTTTTCCCAATACTCCAAGATGCTTTTTAGCCTGAAAATTGAGCCATTTCACAGAGGCTTCTTCTACCACTTCTTCTTGTCCTCCTGACTGTAGCAAGTCATCCACATCCTGCATTAATCCAATCCCTGGGGGTGAGGTAAATTCTTTGGATGTTTTCTGCAAGGCTTGCCCCAATAAGGCTGGTGCTTCCCTGCATCCCTGCAGCAGGACCCTCCATGTCTTTCCCATTTTCCCTTCTTCCTCTTGTTCCCACTCCAAGGCCAAGCCCTGTTCACCATCCTGTGTGAGTGGGCATCCCCAGAAAGCATCTTTTCCATCAAGGACTGAATGGGAGCAGTGTGAGGAGGGAACCTGGTTCCAGATGGTGTCAGGATCTGAGACTGTGGGGTGCCTGGGTTTCAGAATTTCGTTTATTGTTCTTAGGTCCTGCACCATTCTGTGGATTCCGTCTGATTTCTTGCCTGGCAGCACAGGAGCATTCCAGGGAGAGAGCCCTGCTCCAAAAGCCCTGCCTTTCCCAGGGGCTCAATACCAGGCTGTGAGCCCTTCCTTCCCTCCCTTGGAATGGGGTATTGCTTTTAGACCCCACTTGTCCTGGTTGCTTCAGAGGAATTTGGAGAGGCTGGGGATCTGATTTTCCCAATGTCCCTGGGGCTGCCCACACTTCTGGGTTCACTTCAGCACAAGCATTGCCAGACATTTGTCACCAAGGTACAGGAGAACTAGCCTGTGTATCACCTTTGACAATCTTAATTTGCATTCCCAATGTAGCCATCAAATCCCTTCCCAGTAAATGACAATCACATTTAGGAGCAAATGAAAATTCCTGCATTTCAAACCCATCCCCACATCTGCTAATCATGGCTGAATAAAACACAGCTGCTCCTCTTTCCCACTTAGCCCCTGAATAATCCAAGACATTTTTGGCATTTTCCCCCCTTAGGTCTGAGATTGAGAGTGGATGGAGAGGCCCCTGTGTCTGTGAGGAAAGGCCTCCTGTCGATGCAGAGCCACCCTGAATGTTCTCAAGGGCACCAGTGCGCTGGGTCCCTGGTGTGATGGGAGCTCTGCCACCCCTCCCAATCCATGTCCCTGCAGGGGTGGACTTGCTCGTGGTGAGGGTGCTGCTGTCTGTGCTTGCAGTGTCCTTGTGCCCTGCACATGGAAGCCTGATTCCTTCCCAGGGGCTGTTTGGGTGGGCTCTCCCCTGCCCAGGAGGGCAATGCCTCTGCCAGGTCCTTGTGGCCGAGCCGGTGCCCTGGGTGCTGGGGCCCCCTTGGGCCCTGGGGTTGATCCCTCAGGGGCTGTAGAAACTCTGCCATGGCCTTGGCCTTCCCCTTGGCCTTTTCCTCCTCCCTTCTTCACCCTGCTGTGCCTTTGTGACCAAGTGCTCCAGGAACAACTTCTGCCCTTCCTGCAGCCCCCCTGAGTGCCTGTGGGTGCTCATCCTCTGACAGCTGCTGAGCTTTCTGCAAACCCATTCATTTCTGCAGAGCCCCAAACAAAGTCATTCAAGGATAATCTCGATCCTTGCAGGTGGAATCACTATTTCCCATCTTCCTCCTCTTCTTCATCATCTTTTTCTTACCACAGCGATTCCTGCTGCTGTTTCTTGCCTTAACCATATTCCTGCACACTCCCCTTCACCCTTTCCCTTCCCAGCACACCAACACCATCCATCCCCTGTTGTCTATATCCCTTCTTGACTTCCCTAATTGCCCCCCTGGGTATCCATGTCCTTAATTACCTCTGGGAGAATGTGCAAACTGCCTCGACATTCTCCCAAGGGACCCTTCGGAGATATTTTGGGATCATCATCCCTTTTGCTGAGACCCCTTCCTGGCTTTCCCTTTCCCACCCTGCATGGGTGCCCTGCCATGGTTACTCCCTGGAGATCCCAGTGTCCTCCCTGATGAGATTTTCAGTGCTCTCTCCCTGCTGACTCTTCACAGCCCCCCCGATCTGTCACTCGTCTGTCTCCTGGACACTCTTGGGTCCCCAGTCAATCCCCGGTGCCGCCGCCACCCAAGGGAGCCGATCACCCAAACTGGGTGAGGCACCTTCAGCTCCACTCACTGCCCGCCACCCTGGGCGGTGGAAGGAGTTCTGGACGAGCCCCAGGGTGTGTGGAAAAATTCCCTTCACCAGAGGTTTGTGTCCACAGAGCAGACAGAGGAGTCCTGTACAAGTCATTTCATTCATAAAAAAAGGGAGAGGCCATGGGACATTTCCCATGGGGTCTCTCCCGTTGTTGGAGGACGCAGCCTCCTTTTCATCCTGATTTTCCTGGCATCATCTCCCTGTCCCTTTCCCCACTGGCTGAAGTACTTGAGAGGTGCAGACTTCCCAATACACCTCCCACATACTCCCCTTAATATGCACCCCACTTCTGTCTGGGTAGGGATATTCACAGCTCTGTTAAGTCTTTGTTCTTCTTCTCGAAGTTCATGAATTGAGCAGGACCTCGGCTGAGCAGCAATCTGTGTGGTCAGTTAATAACATTTTCTGGAACTGAGGGCTTCTTCTGTGCCTTCCTTATGTCCAAGTGCCTGGCCCTGTCTCCAAGCAGATTCCCAGCATCTGTTTGTAAAGACACTTTCCTCTTCTTCCTTCCCTGGGGGACCCCCGTTTGCAGGACATCCTTATGATTTAGAAGAGGTTTTAGCTGAGTCTGGATATTTCATGAATTTTTGATCTGTGTCTTGATGTTTGGAGGACTTTTGGGCTGAATCTTTGTATTTTGAAGGTTCTTACAGACACAAGGTGCCCAATGATTTCCTGAGATGAGCTTGGGCAAGGAGGAACCCCCAGCCAAAGGTGCTCTCCTCTTGTTTTTTCTCCAAGCCAGGATTTGTCATTCCCAAGGAGTGTCTGGATGGAGGAGGAGGAAAAGCCCCGGAGATCCCGCAGGAGGAGAGGCTGCAAACCCAGCCCAGGGAGCTGTGAGGAGGAAAGACCCCCTCTGTGCCAGGAGGGCGGCTGGAGATCCAGCCGGAGCTCAGAGCTGGAGGAGAAGCCTGATGGAGGGGAGAAGCCCCACAAGTGTGGGGAATGTGGGAAGGGTTTCAGCAACAGGTCCAACCTGATCCGGCACCAGCTGATCCACACTGGGGAACGGCCCCACAAGTGTGGGGAGTGTGGGATGAGCTTCAGTGAGAAGGGCAGTCTTAGGCAACACCAGAGGATCCACTCTGGGGCACGGCCCTATGAGTGTGGGGAATGTGGGAAGAGCTTCATCCAGAAGGGCCATCTTACACAACACCAGGTGATCCACACTGGGGAACGACCCCACGAGTGTGGGGAATGTGGGATGAGTTTCAGCCAGAAGGGCAGTCTTACACAACACCAGATGATCCACACTGGGGAAAAGCCCTACAAGTGTGGGCAATGTGGGAAGAGCTTCAGAGTAAGCTGGGCCCTGATCCAGCATCAGGTGATCCACACTGGGGAAGGGCCCTACACCTGCTTGGAATGTGGGAAGAGCTTTGGCTGCAGCTCCCACCTGAAATACCACCAGCGCATCCACACTGGGGAGAGGCCCTACGAGTGTCCCAAGTGTGGGAAGAGGTTTCAGACCAGCTCCCATCTCCTCGTCCATCAGCGGATTCACACGGAGGAGAGGCCCTTCCGCTGCCCCGACTGCGGGAAGGGATTCAAGCAGAATGCACACCTCACTGTCCACCGGCACATCCACACCGGGGAGAGGCCCTACGAGTGTCCTGAGTGTGGGAAGAGATTCTCAGACAGATCTGCCTTGACCAAACACCAGCGGAGGCGCCACTGAGGGAAGACCTGGGAGTGCCCTGAGAGCGGGAAGAGCTTCGTGCGCTGCTCCAGCTCCATCCCCCGTGGGAGGATCGGCGTTGGATGATCCCCAGTGACCCTGTTGGGCAGAGCCCTGGTGATCCGTGGTCCTGGTGATCCCTGTTGGGAAGTCACATGGCTGGGGGGGCTCCACATCTTCCTGTCTCCCTGTGGGCACCTGGATGAACGCAGGGGCAGGAACATCCATCGGGACACAGACAGACACTGGGAAATCCTTGGGGAGAGTGGATTTGTTGACTTTCAACCCCAGAAAATCTTTAATGTTCAGTTCTATCTTTTGGTTGCATCAAGGAATGGTCTGGGGCATCAAGGAGTCCTGGATGGTCTTGGATGTCTTTTCCAACCCCAGGGATTCCAGAGTTTTGATTTCCTGTTGCCTGAGGGTGTCTTCCGCAGCCAAATGGTGATGATCTGGGGCAAAGATCAAGGTTTTGGAGACAGTGGGGTGGAAACCCTTTCAAAAAAGGTTCTTCCCTCCCACCCAAGCACGTGGATCCTCAACTGGCACGGACAGAGAAATCCTTTTCTTTTGGCCTTGATTTGCTTTTCATTTCTCTTCATCTCTTTAAAAATCCGACACTGGGGTAAAAAGAAGGAGAACTAAGACCTGGACATGGGGGGACATAGGCATGGAGAGTGATGTGTGGACACCTGGACAGGGAGGGGGATGTGGCCATTCCTGGGGACACAGGGGGGCACGGGCTCAGATGTAGATGTGGGGAACAACGTCAGGGATGGAAACCTGGTGGGGAGAGAGCCATGGGTGAGGCCATGGTGGGACATGGCGAGTGACATGTGGGGACATGGCCATGGCCGGTGTCATGGGGGGAACTTGCAGGGGCTGTGGGGGATGCTGGGTGTGAGGGAGCTGAGGGTTCCTGGGAGGGACTTGGGGCTTGCTGAGGGCTTTGGGGACCCCAGGCCCAGCGGCTCTGGCTGCGCTGGGAGACCCTGGCGGAGGTTCTGGGGCAGCTGCTCAAGGAGCCCCTGACCTGGAGCCCCAGCCGGGCATTGGGCTCCTGGAAGGGAATGAACGTCCTTGTCCCCAGGAGAGAAATCCCAGCAGCCCGAGGGTGTTGGGGGCAGCTGAGAGGCCACAAGAGGGAGGGGAAAGCCAGACAGAGCTGTCCCTCTCCAAAACTGCCCCCCAAAAATCCCCAAACTCATGGATTCTTTGTAGGAAAAATCTGCCAGGAGGTGCCTGAATTAAGAGAAAGTAGGGATGAGACCAACCAACTGAAGAAGAGGGGCCTGGAACCCCCAAACCCAAGCATGGGTGTCTTGGGTTATGCAACCAAAAATGTGTGTTCTATTCCATCTGTTGAAAGCAGCTGCGGAGATGTTTATCTGTTGTGGTGTATTTTTATTCTGTTTCCAATTGCAGCTCAGTTTTAATGGTCAGTTTTATACCCCCCCCCCATATTTTTTATTGTAGTAGTATATTTTATCCCTAATGGATTGTTCCTTTCCCCCTGTATTGTTGGTTTTGCCCTGGTTGTCTATCTTCCCTAGACCTGCTCTTCACTCCTCCTACACAATTGTCAATCCTTCCCTAACCCTGCCCCTTCTTCCAGACCCTTCCCTGTCAATCCCCCAGCCTTCGACACCCCAGTGGTTGGTTTAAACTGTTCCCTCCCCTTGTGTTCTTTCATTGCTCTGTGTATTGTACTCCCCGCCTTATGTTCCTCCCCCATGTCACCCTTATTGGTTGGGAATTGTATCCTCACCTAAGACCTCCCCCACTTCTAAGCCCCTGCAAGTCCAGGTTCTGTGCCTTTTTCTGTCCCTGACCCTCGGGGCAATAAACACCTTTGGAAATCACACAGATGGCCTCTCCCTGTTCCTTGTCTCTGCCCTCGAGGTGTGCTACCTGTGCTTTAGAGCAACTGTGCCCTACAGCTGCACCCTGGATTGCCTGGCTGTCTGTGCCCTACAGCTGCACCCCGGATTGCCTGGCTGTCTGTGCCCTGCACCCTGGATTGCCTGGCTGTCTGTGCCCTACAGCTGCACCCCGGATTGCCTGGCTCTCTGTGTCCTACAGCTGCACCCCGGATTGCCTGGCTTTCTGGGGGCAGCCCATTCCTGGCGCCGGTGCCGGGAGCTGGCTGGGCTGAAGAACACCGGCATCGCGTCATCTGGTGCCCAATGTGGGGCCCTGGGGACCCCTCTCAGAGGCTGTGTGAGTCCTTTGGTGTGCCAGTGCCCCTGGGTGATTACTCCACTTTTTGGTTGGTGGTACTCCCAGGGGGGAGGCGGCAACCCTCTTGCACCTAAGAGGATTGCTTCCGGGCAGGGGATCTTCCCTGTGGCTTTCTGTCGCAGTCGCTGGCATGTGTGCCAGTCGACATTGACACGGCACTCGAGGTGCTTCACCAAAATTTCAGAAGGCTTCACATATCTATATCTTGTTATTCAAACAGTCTCTCCTATCTTTCCTCAGTTTCTTCTACAAGCAACTCCGTACAGCTCTGGCATTGTCTCTCTTCTTCTCTTCCGAGTCCGGCTCCATCCTGCCCCTAGCACGGCCGCCTAACCCTGTCTATGCTAAGTACAATATCTTACAGTGCCTTACCTTCTCTGGCCCTTGCCACGACCTCCTGTCCCTGGGTCTTCACAGGACGATGAGCAGACTCCAACTCAGTTAACTCACTACTTATCATGCCCAAGGCTGTGAGGGCAAGGTGTTTCTACTCTGAGATAATTAACACAGCTGTAACCTGTTGGATGGGAGACTGCCTTCTGCAGCATCTCTTTCTGTATTACCACAGCTTTCTGTTTCCCAAGACCAACAGGGTGGTGAGTACCCCGTTGGACTGGGACTGACCGGGTCAGGGGTCACAAATGAGAAGAGGGGGTTGATATTTAAGTGTCAAGGGGTTTGAGTCCCCTAAGGACCGATTTTGAGTTAGGTTTCAAGCTATAGTACGGAGTTTTAACCCCAAGTGTGGAAGGAAGGAAAGTGGGCAACGTGTGTGTGGCCCAGGTAGAGAGTGGGTTGAGGGTGGTCTCAGGACCCTTTTCTTTTAAGTTTCTTATTTTGCCACAGGGAAGAGCGGATTATTGTTGTGTTGGTGGGATGGGTGCTGATCTGTCAACACAACAAAGGGAGATCTTTTTCCAAGTTGTGGGTACCCTTGAGGGTGGGGGGCAAAAGTTGAAGTTCTCAAAGGGATTGTTAAAGGGATTTGTTAAATGGCTGTTTCTCTATTTTCCCCAAATGTAACAAGGGAAAGTGGAGGAACAGTCAAACTGGTTTTCCCCAGTTGATACCCAAGTCCCTCATTCCCCATTCCTCAGTCCTAAACCCTTTCCCCCTAGGCTGGGAGGACTGCATGGAACAACCCGCGAAGCGCAGGGCAGCCGGCAATGCCTTGGTCTCCCTGGCTCCCCGCAGCCCCCTCGGCACCTTAGCCCTGGCAGCAAGGCGCCGGCTGTCAGGGACCCTTCCCTGATCCCTCAATCCACTCCCTCTTTCCCAGTTAATAACCCCCAAGATGCCTTCCAAAGTTGTTTGTTCCCCTTTCTGGTTGAAAGCATTATTTATTACATTCAAATTCCCTTAAGTTTGTACTAAGAGCATGTTTGTTTGATCATATATGCTTTCCTTGTAATCAGTTAGCATTTTTGCTTTACTCTACATTAGTCTATTGGAGTTATTTTCTGTAAGTCAGTTATTTTAAGGCTAAGGTATTTATCATCTGTAAATTTTAAATAATCTTATCTGTCGTATGAGTTATGTCTTTTTAAAGGCAGGAACAACCCCAGTCAAACTGGTGCCAGGCACAGTAGCAGTGGCCTGTAGTCCCAGCTGCCAGGGTGGCTGAGATCACTTGAGCCCCAGGAGTTCTGGGCTGCTGTGTGCTGTGCCGAGTGGGCATCCAAGTTAAGGACACCATCACACCAGCCAAAACACTGCTCCTGAACATCGGGCAGAACAGAAGAGAAGGACAAATCAGAAGGACTTTATGAAGCTTTTGGCTTTTGGCTGAAGTTGTCTGCTATCTTAAGTGTTGTTAGAGTTCCTCTATAAGTTACTTCAGTTTTGTCAGTTGTTTTCTCTTAAGTTTGTTTCCCTGAACTACCCCCTTCTCCACCCTTCCCCACTCCCACTCCTTTGTTGGGCTCCTTCCCTGCGACGTGCCCCACCTCTGCATCGGGTATCGCTCCTGCATTGGGACCTCCCCTTTCTAGAGAAACCTCCCCAGCTATCCACCCAGGTATTCCTTAATAGTGATTACCCTTTATCCTGCACAAGTACTTCTCCTATGCTCCTAAACCATTGGCTGTATTACTTTATTCCACCTCCGTTCCCTCTGTAATTGAACCTAAGCCCTTCATTAATTTATTTGAACTCCAGAACTCCCACTCTCTCTTTTCGAAACAAAAAAGGGGGAGATGTTGTGGTGTGTTCTTATTATGTTTCCAATTTCAGCTCAATTTTGATGGTAAGTTTTATACACCACCCATATTTTGTATTGTTATAGTATATTTTATCCCTAATGGATTGTACCTTTTCCCCTGTATTGTTGGCTTTGCCCTGGTTGTCTATCTTCCCTAGACCTGCCCTTCCCTCCTCCTACACAATTGTCAATCCTTCCCTAACCCTGCCCCTTCTTCCAGACCCTTCCCTGTCAATCCCCCAACCTTCGACGCCCCAGTGGTTGGTTTAAACTGTTCCCTCCCCTTGTGTTCTTTCATTGGTCTGTGCATTGTACTCCCCGCCTTATGTTCCTCCCCCATGTCACCCTTATTGGTTGGGAATTGTATCCTCACCTAAGACCTCCCCCACTTAGAAGCCCCTGCAAGTCCAGGTTCTGTGCCTTTTTCTGTCCCTGACCCTTGGGGCAGTAAACACCTTTGGAAATCACACAGAAGGCCTCTCCCTGTTCCTTGTCCCTGCCCTCGACGCGTGCCACCTGTGCTATAGAGCAACTGTGCCCTACAGCTGCACCCCGGATTGCCTGGCTTTCTGGGGGCAGCCCATTCCTGGCGCCGGTGCCGGGAGCTGGCTGGGCTGAACACCGGCATGGTGTCAGGAGTGGTTGTGTGATCAGGACTAGGACTGCATCACAATAACATCAGACCCAAGGAAATCTTCAAATTTCAGAGACCATTTCTTGGAAGTCTGAAAAATACTTAAAAATTGTGAGACACGCTAGATCAAACCAGTGAGCCAGTTCAAAAATCAGCATAAGCAACTAGAAAACAAGAGAAATATCCTCGAGTGACACCTTATGGTGTCCTCCCATTTTGAGGAGCCTGAAACCTGATCTTACTGTCCTTGTGTTGTCTCCTCCCTTGACCCATAACCGATAAAACCCACAACCCTGCCCCTGCTCACCCTCTCAATCCCCACCCGTGCCCGGCCTGGTGTGGGGGGAATAAAAATGGATTCTCAAGCTTAAAAAGGAGACTCATCCCATCTGTTTCCCTGCCGGTGGCTGTAACCTCCCTGGACACGATGATCACTGTTGATTCATGCTGCTACCAATGGTGGAGAATGCGGGCAGCCAGTGAGGACAGCACGAGCAGCGCCCCGTAGGTCACCCCCTGTGGGACCCCCACCTTAAAAAGGAAGACTCAAGAGTACCATGGCTGTCAGACCAGTTTGAGAGTGACCTTAAAAACATGGGGGTAAAAGGCTTATGGGGAGAGAAGCTCCCAGTAAGGGGACTGGCTTACTGGGACTGAGTGATGGGACTAACATCTGCCATCACAAGTCTCTTCATTCTTCATGGGAGGGAGTTTTTAAGAGCTACAAGCAGCTGGTCTGCCAGCAAAAAGGATCATGCTGGGACTCTCACCAACTCTCCTGACACGTTTGCTGCAGCTTATGGATGATAAAACCCTGGTGGCTACTTATGGATGATTATGGACGATTGCATGCAAAGTGCCAGTGCCCTGGATCTGTGATCCTACCTCCTGTGAAACTTCACATTTTTCAGTTTCTGTGACTCTGCCCATATCTTTCCTTACCCTTTGTTCCTAAGAGTGCAGCAAGGAGTGAAAGCTGCCAGGATGGCAGTGAATTGCTACCGTCTCTCCATCACCCCGTGCCCCTCTCCACCCTTATTCCACTTTCCCTGAAGGCAGGAAAAGGTTGTGTGATGGTTTCATCACATTCTATATTTCATTTGACTGGGAGAATATAAAAGAGAACAGGCTCATCTTTAAATTACAAAGATAGTTTATTTACACGCACTGAAAGGATGAAAATAGGAAGGAAAAAAAAACAAATGGAACCTTCAAAACATCTTTCCCTCCCTCTCCGAGTTTTCACTTTTCTACACTCAACATAAAAAGACATAACCTGCAACCTTAGCCAGTTTACCATTTTAAGATAATCTTTCATCAATTCTTCAGGAAAGGAGTCTCTCTGTTTCAATAGAGACTTTGTCCACAAGGACTTCAAAGAACTCAATCCTACCCACTTACAGTATTCTCAATACTGAACACGTGGGCCCTGTACTCAAATACACTGCAACATTGGGGTGTCGCCTTTTAAAGGTGTCTCATCCAAGGCAAAGGGTTTTTCTTCATTAAATCAATTTTACTCAGTCCATCACACAGTACCTTTGCTCAAAAATCTACACATAAAACAATCACCTCCCCAAATTACACATCTTTCCATGGTTTAAAGGAACAACCCAGTTCAGTCCCTATGTTCCAGAGAAGTCCAGCTAGAATTTTCAGCCACTCCTCCTCCTCTATCTTAAAATCTTTTTCACTCTCTTTCCACTGACTTCAGCTCCATGCTGTGTCTCCTTATGGTCTAATCACTGTATCTGTCCTTCGTTCAGGGAAAGGCCAGTGCTCAGAAGAAATCCATTTGCTAGCAGAGAAAGAGTTAAACTTGTCAGGCTTGTCAGGCTGCTCACATGATCTTGTTGCAGTGGGAACTAAAAAAAGTCTGAAGGCCGTGCTGTTCTTTTCGGCCTGAGGGGGGGGGGGGGGGGGAAAGAAGCATTCTGCAGCTGCCAGGGCTTCAGGGCTTCTCTTCCCCTTCCCCGCTGCTGCTGCTGTTCCCGGGGGCCACGCCTGGGGGGGGGGGGGGGGGGGGGGACACACACACACGGTGGAACACTCCTCAGTCCCTGCCCCGGTGACAGAAGCGGCTGCCGCCGGGGCTTCTCTTCCCCTCCCCCGCTGCTGCTGTTCTCAGGCTCAGACACAGCCAAGCTGCGCTCTCAGGGGGCCCAGGCCGGGCCCGGCCAGGGGCAGCGGGGCCTGGGCCGAGCCCGGCCAGGCTCTGTGCTGCTCGATGTTACCTGTGATCCAGCCGGAAGAAAAGAGGGAGCTCCTCCCCACACTCTCGGCTTATATGAGTATTACCCAAAAGTCGTAACCTACTTTTGAATGGTCAAACTATCTGCCAATTAAATAAAAATAATTTTTGATTGGACCATTCTTAACCCATGACAGGTTGGAACCCATCCAGAGGTGATGTGGGTGCGCTACCATTCCTCCGGCTGTTCTGTGTCCTCCTTCACCCCCTGTCTTTCCATATCCTCCGTTCCCTGCCCGGGAAGGCAGTGGCTGCACTGTCCCAGGCGCTCCTTCTCCAAATGGCGCTGACCACGCTGTTTTGAGATTCCCTCTTTCCCACCAGAGTCCGTCTTTTCCAGTCCCAGAGCTTCCCTTCCCCCCACCCACCTCCCCCCTTCCTGCCGTAGCTGCAGCTGCCCCACCCCAGGCCCGTGTGGCAGTGGAGGCGCAGCGGGGCTGCCCCGAGAGAGGGCCAGGCCCTGCTGTGCCTGCAGCTGCCCCCGCCCCGGGCCCGCGCGGCAGAGGTGCCATGGTGGAGCTGGGCAGCCCCAAGGGAGAGCCAGGCCCTGCCGTGCCGCTGCCAGCTCCACCACTGCCGCTTTCACCCTTCCTTGCTTCACAGTCATCGTCACCAACCCAACAGAGAACACCTGCAACACCAGCCGAGAGCAAACACTAAGA
Source organism: Phylloscopus whistleri (assembly GCA_017589585.1). Lineage (NCBI taxonomy): Eukaryota > Metazoa > Chordata > Aves > Passeriformes > Phylloscopidae > Phylloscopus > Phylloscopus whistleri. The sequence continues at coordinate 152,389 of JADMLD010001610.1, read as the reverse complement.
ACTGTGCCCCTGGGGAAGAGGGGATCAAGGAACTGCACCCCTTCTGCTGAGAAGAGCAAAAGCCAAAGAAGATTGAACTATTAGCTCATTAAGTGACAATGTATTCATTGAATTCAGTATCATCATTTCTGTTACTTTATCCTCTGGAATTAAGTCTCAAATGACTTTCTATTGCTTGTTAATTCAGCTTAATAATGTTCATTTTAGTTTTGTAAACCATTAGGTCATATTCCCGAGAATCCCCTTGTTACAACCAATTTAAAAACGGAGGAGTTGTGCATTCCTTTGTACCATGAAAGGAATTTCCAACTGCCTTGCCCTGGAAAAGTGAGGCCTCCCAGATGTAACGAAGGTCCATAGTTCCCTGCAAACATTGTGTAATCTTCTCCCTGGGTTTCTCAAGCCATCACCCCCAGCCATGGTATCCCCTCTCCCTATTTCCCCATTGGCTATGGGGCCTGGTGTCCAGTTTCTGTCTTCCCTATGGTCAATTGCCCCCTGCCCTGCCCCCTGTACCACCCACAAACCTCAGACACTACATAACTGAGAAAAACCACATGATCCTCTTCTTCATCCTCACCCCCTCCCTGGTTCGAGGTGGGGGGAAAAAAATGGATTGTAGAGCTTAAGGAAGAGACTTGTCTCGTTTGATTCCCCGCTGGCGGATGAACCTCCCTGGACACGATGATCACTGGTGCCACACATGCTGCTACAGAAAGTCAACAAGTCCACTCTCCCCAAGGATTTCCCAGTCTCTGTCTGTGTCCTGATGGATGTTCCTGCCCCTGCGTTCATCCAAGTGCCCACGGGGAAACAAAAAGATGTGGAGCCCCCCCAGCCAGGTGTCTTCCCAACACGGATCACCAGGACCACGGATCACCAGGGCTCTGCCCAATGGGGGTCACTGGGGATCATCCAACGCCGATCCTCCCACGGGGGATGGAGCTGGAGCAGCGCACGAAGCTCTTCCTGCTCTCAGGGCACTCCCAGGGCTTCCCTTAGTGGTGGCTCCGTTGGTGTCTTGTCAAGGCAGATCTGTCTGAGAAGCTCTTCCCACACTCAGGACACTCGTAGGGCCTCTCCCCGGTGTGGATGAGCCGGTGCCTGATGAGGTTGTCATTTTGCTTGAAGCCCTTCCCGCAGTCGGGGCAGCAGAAGGGCCTCTCCTCCGTGTGAATCCGCTGATGTTTCAGGCAATCAGAGCTGGTGTGAAGCCTCTTCCCACACTCGGGACACTCATAGGGCCTCTTCCCAGTGTGGATGCGCTGGTGTTTTCTCAGGCTGGAGCTCCATCCAAAGCTCTTCCCACATTCCAAGCAGGTGTAGGGCCGTTCCCCAGTGTGGATCACCTGGTGCCGGATCAGCTCAGAGCTGTCTCTGAGGCTCTTCCCACATTCCCCACACTTGTAGGGCTTTTCCCCAGTGTGGATCACCTGGTGATTCCTCAGGACAGAGCTGTAGCTGAAGCTCATCCCACAATCCCCACACTCATAGGGCCGTTCCCCAGTGTGGATCCTCTGGTGCCGGAGCAGCTGAGACCTGTAGCTGAAATCCTTCCCACATTCCAAGCACTTGTGGGGCTTCTCCTCTCCATCAGGCTTCTCCTCCAGCTCTGAGCTCCGGCTGGATCTCCGGCCGCCCTCCTGGCACAGGGGGGGTCTTTCCTCCTCGCAGCTCCCTGGGCTGGGTTTGCAGCCCCTCCTCCTGCAGGATCTCCGGGGCTTTTCCTCCTCCTCCATCTGGACACTCCTTGGGAATGAAAAATCCTGGTTTGGGGAAAAAAAAATAGGCTGGGGGTTCCACCTTGCCCAAGCTCCTGTCAGGAAATCATTGGGCACCTTGTGTCTGTAAGAACCTCCAAAACACGAAGATTCAGCCCAAAAAGTCCTCCAAACATCAAGACACAAATCAAAAACTCACCAAATATCCACACTCAGCCAAAACCTCTTCTAAACCATAAGGATATCCCATAAACGGGGGACCCCCAGGGAAGGCAGAAGAGGAAAGTGTCTTTACAAACAGATGCTGAGAATCTGCTTGGAGATATGGCCAGGCACTTGGACATAAGGAAGGGACAGAAGAAGCTCTCAGTTCCAGAAAATGTTATTAACTGACAACACAGACTGCTGCTCAGCCAAGGTCCTGCTCAATTCAGGAACTTCGAGAAGAAGAATAAAGCCTGAACAGAGCTGTGAATATCCCTACCTAGACAGAAGTGGGGTGCATATTAAGGGGGGTATGTGGTAGGTGCATTGGGAAGTCTGTACCTCTCAAGTACTTCAGCCAACGGGGAAAGGGACAGGGAGATGATGCCAGGAAAATTAGGATGAAAAGGAGGCTGCGTCCTCCAACAACGGGAGAGACCCCATGGGAAATGTCCCATGGCCTCTCCCTCTTTATGAATGAAATGACTTGTACAGGACTCCTCTGCCTTCTGGACATAAACCTCTGGTGATGTGAAGTTTTCCACACACCTTGGGGCTGGTCTGGAATTCCTTCCACTGCCCAGGGGGGCGGGCAGTGAGTGGAGCTGAAGGTGCCTCACCCACTTTGGGTGATCGGCTCCCTTGGGTGGCGGCGGCACCGGGGATTGACTGGGGACCCAAGAGTGTCCAGGAGACAGACGAGTGACAGATCAGGGGGGGCTGTGAAGAGTCAGCAGGGAGAGAGCACTGAAGATCTCATCAGGGAGGACACTGGGATTTCAGGGAGTAACCATGGCAGGGCACCCATGCAGGGTGGAAAAGGGAGAGCCAAGAAGGGGTCCTGGCAAAAGGGATGATGATCCCAAAATATCTCTGAAGGGTCCCTTGGGAGAATGTTGAGGCAGTTTGCACATTCCCCCAGGGGTAATTAAGGACGTGGACACCCAGGGGGGCAATTAGGGAAGTCAAGAAGGGTTTAGACAACAGGGGATGGATGGTGTTGGTGTGCTGGGAAGGGAAAGGGTGAAGGGGAGTGTGCAGGAATATGGTTGAGGCAAGAAGCAGCAGCAGTAGGAATCGCTGTGGGAAGAAAAAGGATAATGGAAAAGAGAAGGAAGATGGGAAATGGGGATTCCACGTGCAAAGATCGAGATTATGCTTGAATGACTTTGTTTGGGGCGCTGCAGAAATGAATGGTTTTGCAGAAAGCTCAGCACCTGTCAGAGGATGAGCACCCACAGGCACTCAGGGGTGGCTGCAGCAGGGGCAGAAGAAGCCCCTGGAGCACTTGGTCACAAAGGCACAGCAGGGGAAGGCAAGAAGGGAGGAGGAAAAGGCCAAGGCGAAGGCCAAGGCGAAGGCCAAGGCCATGGCAGAGTTTCTACAGCCCCTGAGGGATCAACCCCAGGGCCCAAGGGGGCCCCAGCACCCAGGGCACCGGCTCGGCCACAAGGACCTGGCAGAGGCATTGCCCTCCTGGGCAGGGGAGAGCCGACCCAAACAGCCCCTGGGAAGGAATCAGGCTTCCATCTGCAGGGCACAAGGACACGGCAAGCAATAATCAGGTTACAGGCTGTCCTCGAAATAAGAACCAAGCAGACAGATCCAGCTCCTGAGTCTGGCCCACCAATCCACTCAAACCAAGAACACAACATTTCACCATGGGATGGGATCACATTATCCATGAGTAGAAGGAGGAGCACAGTGTGGAAAATTAAATGACTCAAGATGCTGTTGGCAAAGAGACGACAACAGAAAAGTGGTGAAACAGAGAACAAAGGAAATAAGAAAGCAGCTCATGTTCCAGCCCAAACGTGCAAAGGATGGGAATGGGACACGGTTTCGGGGTTCCCTGGCACACCATGGGTTAAACGAATGCTCTTCCTCCTCTTCTGTGCTACAGCAACTCTCATCTTTGGGCCATGCAGGACACCTTGCTGAGTGCAGCTCATTCAGCAGCTGAGCAAAGGGATGCAGGTGGCAGCCAGGCCTCCTGAGCCACAAACGGCTACAAAAGCACAGGGAATGAGGTCACTGACAATAATCCCAAAACCAAAGAGGACCCAGGAAGAAAACACAGAGTCAGTGAGTGAATCGGCTTGGAGATAGGGCCAGGGACTTGGAGAGAAGGAAGGAACGGGAGAAACCATCAGTTTCAGAAAATGTTACTCATTCACACGGACTGCTGCTCAGCAAACATCCTGCCGAATTCCTGAACATGGAGAGGAAGAACAAAGCCTGAACAGAGCCAGGAATATCGGATGTTATACAAAAGGGGGGTGCACATTAACGAGGACATGCAGCAGGCGGATCGGGAAGTCTGAACTTTCCAAGGAACTTTGCCACTGAGCAAAGGGAGAAAGAGATGCAGAAGGGAAAATCAGGATAAAAAGGAGGCTGCGTACTACAACAATTGGAGAGACCGCATGGCCTCTCCCTTTGTTTATCAAGAAAGTCACTTTGACAGGACTCCTCTGTCGCCTTCGGGCACAGAAACCTCTGGCCATGCGAATTTTCCCGCACAGTCCCGGGGGCAGCGCAGCCGCCTCCGTCCTACCCACAGGAACCGGGACGAGCCAGCGCTGCTCCGGCACCGGCTCCTGCCCAGGCACCCGCGGGAAGGAGACCGCGGGCAGCCGCTCCCGCAGCGCCCTCAGGCACGGGGAACACGGCGCGGACACGGCACAACCGAGCCACAGCCAGAGCCCCCTGCCGCCCCCTCCGCCCGCAGCCAGCCCCGAGCCCCGGCACAACCCAGCGCGGCTCCCACCTGCGCCGGGGCCGCCTCCGAGCTCCGCCGCCGCCTCCCCGGGCTCCGGCCGCTGCCACCGTTCCCGGTTGCTCGCACAGACGCCCACAAAATGGCGTCTCAGTGGCGCCAGGGCCGGCACCGAGGCCGCGCTTCTCCCCGCTCTGCCCAATCAGCGCGCAGCCAGAACCAGCAGTGACGGAACCATCAGCCAATAGCAGCGAGAGAGGAGCGGGCTCTGCACACGGCACAGTGTACCCACCCCCACTGTCACCCCTCTGTGGGCGTGGCGACAAGACCGATCGGCGTTGATTGACATCTCCGCAGAGCGGCGGCCCCGGGGGTGGAGCCAACCCGGCCCCGGCGAGGCCCAACGCGGGCCGGGGGCTCGGGGGGCCGAGGGGGGAGGCGATGGGGGCGTTCTGGGGGGGTTCAATCAATGGGGGGGCCCGGGGGGTTGTGAGGGGGGGTGTGTGGTGAGTGCGGGGGTCCCATGGATTTGGGGGGGTCCTGGTGATTGAGGGGGGGCGCGGTGAGGGGGGGTTCCCATGGGTGGGAGAGGGGCGGTGAGTGGGGGGTCCTGAGGAACTGGGGGGGCTCATGGATTGGAGGGGTCCCAGAGCTTTGGGGGGGTCCTTGAAGGAGGGGTGGCAGACAATGGGAGGGTCCCGGTGAGTGGGGGGACCCCGGTAGTTTCCGGAGGAGTGGTCCCTGGTGATAAGAGTGGTCCCGACTGATAACGGCGGAGGGAAGGACAGGACCGAGCCCCAAGGGTCCCCTACGGTACTGGGGAGCCACCTATGCCCCCCCCCCCCAGTCCCGCTTCGGACCCGCACAGTCCCGGCGCTGTTCCCGGGGGTGAAAGGTGAGGGGCCGAACCCCCCGGAATGGGTGGGGGGCCGCACCTCACTTGAGTTTGGTTTGTTCTTTCCCTTTTTGGGGGAAATCCAAGCCATACACTGATGTTCCTAGTTACGGGTAGGAGAACTGAGGGCTTTCCTCTGAGCCGCTGCCAGCGAACACGCAGGGCTGGGCCAGGCGGTCCGGGAGGTGCGCAGAACTTTGTTTGTGTTTTGAGCTCAATCCCGGCTAGGGCCCGGGCCCGTCCCAGGGCGGTTCCTGATCTGCGGCTTTGCCCTCAGACAGCCCGGGGGCGGGGCCTGAGAGGCTGTGCCGTGTGCAGAGTCCGCCCCTCGCTCGCTGACAGTGGCTGATGGTGTCGTCACTCCTGGTTCTGGCTCCGCGCTGATTGGGCAGAACGGGGAGAGCAGAGCAGCCCCCGTGCCGGCCCTGGCGCCACTGAGGCGCCATTTTGTGGGCGTCTGTGCGAGCAACTGGGAGTGTCCGGAGCCCGGTGAGGCGGCGGCGGAGCTCGGAGGCGGCCCCGGCACAGGTGGGAGCCGCGCTGGGTTGTGCCGGGACTCGGGGCTGGCTGCGGGCGGAGGGGTCGGCAGGGGGCTCTGGCTGTAGCTCGGTTGTGCCGTGTCCGCGCCGTGTTCCCCGTGCCTGAGGGCGCTGCGGGAGCGGCTGCCCGCGGTCTCCTTCCCGCGGGTGCCTGGGCAGGAACCGCTGCCGGAGCAGCGCTGGCTCGTCCCGGTTCCTGTGGGTAGGACGGAGGTGGCTGCGCTGTCCCCGGGCCTGTGCGGGAAAATTCGCATGGCCAGAGGTTTCTGTGCCCGAAGGAGACAGAGGAGTCCTGTCAAAGTGACTTTCTTGATGAACAAAGGGAGAGGCCATGCGGCATTTGCCATGCGGTCTCTCCAATTGTTGTAGTACGCAGCCTCCTTTTTATCCTGATTTTCCCTTCTGCATCTCCCTCTTCCTTTGCCCGCTGGCGAAGATCCTTGGAAAGTTCAGACTTCCCGATCCGCCTGCTGCATGTCCTCGTTAATGTGCACCCCCCTTTTGTATAACATCCGATATTCCTGGCTCTATTCAGGCTTTGTTCTTCTTCTCCATGTTCAGGAATTTCGCAGGATCTTGGCTGAGCAGCAGTCCGTGTCAATGAGTAACATTTTCTGAAACTGATGGTTTCTCCCGTTCCTTCCTTCTCTCCAAGTCCCCGGCCCTATCTCCAAGCAGATTCACTCATTGCCTCTGTTTTTTTCTTCCTGGGTCCTCTTTGGTTTTTGGATTATTGTCAGTGATCTCAATTCTGAGAAAAACGGAATTTCAATCTGAGAATATTTTCCAAAAGCACAGTAAAGGAAAAAACTAGGACAATGTCCAGCGCTGGCGTGTTCCTGGCCATCAGCCAAGGAACACCCTGCACATTAAGGCAGCCTTATCTCTGTGCTGTTCCTTTACTGAGATACATACATATTCATGAGTTTCATGCTCTATTCAAACATTCCTGGCAGCTTTTGATGGTTTAGTAACTTTTCTTTATTTTGGTTTTTTGCTCTGGCTTATCTACATAACATCCTGCAGATCGGGTCAATCTATTTTATTTCTTCTTGTGGGCACATTCTCTTGTTTCACACTTCCCTGAGAGCGAACAGTTCACAAACTCTTTTCTCATCCTTCTCTGGTGCTCTGGTTTGTGTCGCCCTTATCTCATCCCTTGGAGAGGTCAGTCAGCAGCTGTGGGAAACAACCTGATTGCTTTATACAGTTCTCTGGGTTCCACAGAAGTATTTGACCATTTTCTATTTTGCTAAGGCCTACAGCACAATACATTCAACCCATTATTAGTTCTATCAGCTGTAAGGTGTCTACATCAACATAATATACTCATCACACTGCTGTTTCCATGAGTTACACGGTGCACACTTCAAATGAGAAATGAGGTTAAATTAGCAAGCAGCTCAAAGGGATTATAAACTGCACTCTGCTTACAATCAATAACCACGTAGAAAGACCAACACACCAATGTGAAAGCCAATATTCTCGGGTCATTTTCACCAATTCCCTTTCCTTTTGTAGCCGTTTGTGGCTCAGGAGGCCTGGCTACCACCTGCATCCCCTTGCTCAGCTGCTGAATGAGCTGCACTCAGCAAGGTGTCCTGCATGGCCCAAAGATGAGAGTTGCTGTAGCACAGAAGAGGGAGAAGAGCATTCGTTTAACCCATGGTGTGCCAGGGAACCCCGAATCCGTGTCCCATTCCCATCCTTTGCACGTTTGGGCTGGAACATGAGCTGCTTTCTTATTTCCTTTGTTCTCTATTTCACCACTTTTCCGTTGTCATCTCTTTGCTAGCAGCATCTTGAGTCATTTAATTTTCCACACTGTGCTCCTCCTTCTGCTCATGGATAATGTGATCCCATCCCATGGTGAAATGTTGTGTTCTTGGTTTGAGTGGATTGGTGGGCCAGGCTCAGGAGCTGGGTCTGTCTGCTTGGTTCTTATTTCGAGGACAGCTTGTAACGTAATTATTGCTTGCAGTGTCCTTGTGCCCTGCAGATGGAAGCCTGATTCCTTCCCAGGGGCTGTTTGGGTCGGCTCTCCCCTGCCCAGGAGGACAATGCCTCTGCCAGGTCCTTGTGGCCGAGCCGGTGCCCTGGGTGCTGGGGCCCCCTTGGGCCCTGGGGTTGATCCCTCAGGGGCTGTAGAAACTCTGCCATGGCCTTGGCCTTCGCCTTGGCCTTCGCCTTGGCCTTTTCCTCCTCCCTTCTTGCCTTCCCCTGCTGTGCCTTTGTGACCAAGTGCTCCAGGGGCTTCTTCTGCCCCTGCTGCAGCCACCCCGAGTGCCTGTGGGTGCTCATCCTCTGACAGGTGCTGAGCTTTCTGCAAAACCATTCATTTCTGCAGCGCCCCAAACAAAGTCATTCAAGGATAATCTCGATCCTTGCACGTGGAATCCCCATTTCCCATCTTCCTCCTCTTTTCCATCATCCTTTTTCTTCCCACAGCGATTCCTGCTGCTGCTTCTTGCCTTAACCATATTCCTGCACACTCCCCTTCACCCTTTCCCTTCCCAGCACACCAACACCATCCATCCCCTGTTGTCTAAATCCCTTCTTGACTTCCCTAATTGCACCCCTGGGTGTCCATGTCCTTAATTACCTCTGGGAGAATGTGCAGACTGCCTCAACATTCTCCCAAGGGACCCTTCAGAGATATTTTGGGATCAACATCCCTTTTACTGGGACCCCTTCCTGGCTTTCCCTTTTCCACCCTGCATGGGTGCCCTGCCATGTTTCCTCCCTGAAGATCCCAGTGTCCTCCCTGATGAGATTTTCAGTGCTCTCTCCCTGCTGACTCTTCACAGCCCCCCCGATCTGTCACTCGTCTGTCTCCTGGACACTCTTGGGTCCCCAGTCAATCCCCAGTGCCGCCGCCACCCAAGGGAGCCGATCACCCAAAGTGGGTGAGGCACCTTCAGCTCCACTCACTGCCCGCTGCCCCGGGCGGAGGAAGGAATTCCAGACCAGCCCCAAGGTGTGTGGAAAAAATTCCCATCACCAGAGGTTTGTGTCCACAGAGAAGGCAGAGGAGTTCTGTACAAGTCATTTCATTCATAAAAAAAAGGAGTGGCCATGGGACATTTCCCATGGGGTATCTCCAGTTGTTGCAGGATGCACCCTCCTCTTCATCCTAATTTTCCTGGCATCATCTCCCTGTCCCTTTCCCCACTGGCTGAAGTACTTGAGAGGTACAGACTTCCCAATGCAGGACCTTGGCTGAGCAGCAGTCTGTGTGGTCAGTTAATAACATTTTCTGGAACTGAGGGCTTTTCCTGTCGCTGTCTTATGTCCAAGTGCCTGACCCTATCTCCAAGCAGATTCCCAGCATTTGTTTGTAAAGACACTTTCCTCTTCTTCCTTCCCTGGGGGTCCCCCGATTGCGGGACATCCTTATGCTTTAGAAGAGGTTTTGGCTGTGTCTGGATATTTGGTGAGTTTTTGATCTGCGTCTTGATGTTTGGAGGACTTTTGGGCTCAGTCTTGGTGTTTTGGAGGTTCTTACAGACACAAGGTGCCCAGTGACTTCCTGAGATGAATTTGGGCAAGGAGGAACCCCCAGCCTAAGGTGCTCTCCTCTTGTTTTTTCCCCAAACCAGGATTTTTCATTCCCAAGGAGTGTCTGGATGGAGGAGGAGGAAAAGCCCCGGAGATCCTGCAGGAGGAGGGGCTGCAAACCCAGCCCAGGGAGTTGCGAGGAGGAAGGACCCCCCCTGTGCCAGGAGGGCGGCCGGAGATCCAGCCGGAGCTCAGAGCCGGAGGAGAAGCCTGATGGAGGAGAGAAGCCCCACGAGTGCTTGGAATGTGGGAAGGGTTTCAGCTACAGGTACTACCTACTCCGGCACCAGAGGATCCACACTGGGGAGCGGCCCTATGAGTGTGGGGAATGTGGGAAGAGCTTCAGCCAGAGCTCCAACCTGGTGCAACACCAGAGGATCCACACTGGGGAAAAGCCCTATGGGTGTGGGAAATGTGGGAAGGGCTTCAGCCAGAAGCGCTGTCTTAGGCAACACCACAGGATCCACACTGGGGAAAAGCCCTACAAGTGTGGGGAATGTGATAAGAGCTTCAGGAGAAGCTCATCCCTGATCCAGCATCAGGTGATCCACACTGGGGAAGGGCCCTACACCTGCTTGGAATGTGGAAAGAGCTTTGGATGCAGCTCCAACCTGAAATACCACCAGAGCATCCACACTGGGGAGAGGCCCTACGAGTGTCCCGAGTGTGCGAAGAGGTTTCAGGCCAGCTCCAGTCTACTCGTCCATCAGCGGATTCACACGGAGGAGAGGCCCTTCCGCTGCCCCGACTGCGGGAAGGGCTTCAAGTACAACTCCACTCTCACTATCCACCGGCGCATCCACACTGGGGAGAGGCCCTATGAGTGTCCTGAGTGTGGGAAGAGCTTCTCAGACAAATCTAACTTGACCAGACACCAACGGAGGCGCCACTAAGGGAAGCCCTGGGAGTGCCCTGAGAGCGAGAAGAGCTTCGTGCGCTACTCCAGCTCCATCCCCCGTGGGAGGATCGGCGTTGGATGATCCCCAGTGACCCCCGTTGGGCAGAGCCCTGGTGATCCATGGTCCTGGTCATTCCTGTTGGGAAGACACCTGGCCGGGGGGGGCTCCAGATCTTCCTGGCTCCCCTTGGGCACTTGGATGAACGCAGGGGCAGGAACATCCATCGGGACACAGACCGACATTGGGACCTTGGGGAGAGTGGATTTGTTGACTTTCAACCCCAGAAAATCTTCTGTGTTCAATCCAATGACAGGACACGTTCCCTCATCCCATTGTGAGATGCTCCACCCAGTGTGGGAGGAGCCAACCCTTCCTACCTGGATAAAAACTGAGACGTAGGAACATGAGGGATCTGGTTCCACTGGATTCCTGGAGGAAGATCGGACCCTTCTCACCATCACTGGACCATTTTCTCTCAGAATCATCTCTACCCCAACAGAACCACATCTGCCGCTCCAGGAGGACTTACTGTGGACTGCTTCCAACAGCCTGACCAACAGGGTGTCAGGTTGTATCTCTGACTCTGTCAGGGTTTCTCAGATTTTTGTTTGTTTGCTTGGGTTTTTTTGTACTCTTACATTTGTATTGTTAACATTTCTAGTAAAGAACTGTTATTCCTATTCCCAAATCTTTGCCTAAAGCCCTGAATTGCAAAATTATAATAATTTGGAGGGGGTGAGTGGTTTACATTCTCCATTCCAAGGGAAACTACAGCTTTCCCTGGCAGATACCTGTCTTTCCAAACCAAGACAGCTTTTGGTGCCCAACGTGAGCCACAAGGGCATTGAGAGGAAAAGGAATAACAGTTCTTGAGTGAGTTAAGTTCTTGTGTACTGGATATAGAAACCTTCTTGAGTAGAATCATGTGGTCTTACCCTGGTTTGGGTGGCATGTGGTTGTGGCTGTATTTCTCCCATTTGCAGGCCCTCATCTAAACATGGGCCCTATAACTAAGGCTCCTGTGGCTGTTATCCAGTTTGCTTTCTGGGTTAGTAAGGTGAGGAATTCATGGATCTTTAATTTCCTCTGGAAGGCAGGCATATGGATTCCGAGGTATCACACACTAACTGTGTGATGTTGGGGTTACTTGAATAATGGTACCTACTGTGAAGAAATGGCACCAAGGGGAATTTTTTCCCAACCCTTCACCAGCTCTTTGGGTCTGCTGCACCATTTTTTGAAGGGTTCAAATCTGCTCTGAATGCTAATGATATCATAGAGTGGCTGGTGTTGCTTATAGGCCTATTCTATTTAGCATTCAGAGATAAGGGGAGATTGACCTGGGTAACCCCCCTGATACCTACCCCACAAAATAGAGATGCTGCCCCATGGCCCGCCCTTGCCCCATAGCCAGCCTCAGAAATAAACCAGCCGGATTGGGTGGGGATTTTGCTGAAGGAGATATGCGAGATGGGCCAGATGCTGAGGGAATACATTTCCCCAGCTGGTGGGAAGCCCTCCTTGTGCCCCAAAAGAGAGAGTCTGATTGTGCAGCAGTGGAACCCACAGACGTTACAACCGTCCAGGTTCCAGCTGAACCACAGGGGCAGTCACAGCCAGCAGCAGTCACCCCTGTGGAAACAAAGAAGTCTGAGGTGAAGTCATCAAACCCAAGTAATAAGGATAAGAAAGGAGGGCCCTCACAACCTGCAGGGGAGCCACAAGTTGAGATCATCACTGAGTCCCTGTCATATGAAAGTCTATGTAATCTGCAAAAAGATACTGTACGATGGGGACATGAGGCTTACATGGCCTGGTTACTTCGGGTGGGTACAGGTGTGCAACTAGACAGTGGTGAGGCAAGGAATTTAGGACCCTTGATCCAGGACTCTGGTGTAAATCAGGTATTTGTAAGGGAGCCCGGACCTATTGTAGTAATGCACCCCCCACTCCTGAGTGGGCATTTCTGTATAAGGAAAGGGTTTCGGTTTACCTTTGGACATTTTAGGAAACTTAACCAGAAAGTTGTGTTTTTCTCTTTGTAATTGGCTCAGTGCCAGGAGAGGAGCACCTGTTGGACCTTGTCACTGTTTGTCAAAACCTGTACCTCTTCTATTGGCAGTTTTCCAATAGATCCATTCTCAGTCATTAAGTAGAAAAGGGGACAGAACAAAGGGGCTCCTCGCATTCTCGGGGTGTTGTAAAAGGTGTGGGATTGGTCTCTACACTGTGTTTGGCTTTAATCTTTGTTGTTATGTATTATTTTCTTTATTTTATTAAACCTTTTTGATTTATCAAGACACATGCGACCATACCATCCAGCTAATTATTTTCAAGCCAGCTCTCTGCAGGGCTGGGCCCTCAGAGGTATTGGCGGTGGAGCTGGAGTGTGAGGAGCACCAGGCACGGCGGTGCCAGCGCTGGCTGTGGGCCGGGCACGGGCTGGCCATGGGGCCGATGGTGCTGTGTGCGGGCGTGTGTGAGTAAAAACCAGTACGGACCAGTATAGACCAGTACAGAGCAGTATAAACCAGTTCAGACCAGTTCAGACCAGTATAGACCAGTATGAATATCTACAGATTTCCCCCTGCCCTGACCAGTGTATGAAGCCAGGGAACTCTTAATTAAAGTGGGAAGCTGGACCGAGCAATGCAGAACGAAAACCAATGTGGCTGAATCCTGCGTTCTCCGTTTATTCCTCTGGAAAGGGGGGTTAAATACAGTTCAGATAGTTTACAGTTACAGGTGTTTTCTAATTGGCATTCAGTGTAAAAAAGAATGTAAACAATTTCACCCTTAAGGAAGTCACCGTAACCACACTACAACTATGCTATCTAATGTTTAAACACGCCTTAAAGTGAATTTCTAACTGCGCCACAGGCCTGTCTACTTCTAGACAGGCCTGAAACTGAGGCCCAGTTTGGGATAGCTCAGCTCAATTTGCTACATCTCCCCCATTTTCTTTTTAAGATAACTTAAAAGTACAGCTAATTATTTTTGCATATATTATAACAAACAAGCATAAAACCTAAAATAACTATAATAACAACAAAATCATCACACCAAAACAGATCAAATCTTTGATCCACCCAATAAACCCCCATAAATCAAACCATTTGTCAAATGGAGTGTCAACAACCATAAATTTTCCCATGTTACACTTCAGCTGTGAAAGCTGTTTATAAACTGATTAAAAAATGGTTTAACAAATTCAAAATAATTATAATACAATAGAAACTCAAAAAACACTTAAGTGTTGCCATTTTTGGCTGCCTTTCTTTCATGGACAACAAACCTGATTTTGTAGCCAGGTGTCCAAATATTAAACAATATTTGCCTGGCACAGAGTAACACTCAGTGGGTTAATTTTGGCTTGAGTTCAAGCTCTGAACTCTGTCATAAAATTCATCAACACTCTGATTGAACAAATACAAAAAAAATTAAATGGTATAGTTATACCTTTTTCAACAAGCCACTAATTAAAACAAACACTTCATTTAACTGGTTATTACTTAATTCTAAATACTAAAAACAACTTATTATTAAACTTAATCTTATAACTAATTAACTATTTTCTGTATTTTATAAAGTCAGTTCTCAGCAGTTTCAGGGTCATCACAGGTACTCCAGGTATGTTGTCACCGTTGTTATCACTGTTAGCTGTTATCTCTGATTGGAAACATACACGGGTAAATCAACTCGGTACCAATCAGGTTTTGCTTCTCCTGCAAAAAAACACACATACAACTATAAACATTAAACAACAAAAAACTCAGTCCTGGTCATTCACCCATTTGCATGTTCTTGTGACAAACATAAAGTCCTGGAATTGCCTGTGGTCTTCCCTCCTTGACTGCATGGTGATGTATCACAACTGCAGGTTGTTTTCTTCTTTCATCCCTTGTGCATCATTCAAGGGAGTCCAAAGTTGTCGGTGCAGGCCCTAGCATGACATGGCCTGTTTCACCACACTGAAAATCAGGAATGTCAGATGATGGATTTTCGTTGTTGCTGGGATAATTGATGTTGCCTCCTGACAGAGCTGCTGCAATGATGTGTGCTTGTTTCTGCATTGCATCTTTCATGGCCATTGCGAAGGCTGCTGTCCGGTTACTTTGTTCCGCTCTGGTTGCTTGTATCAGCATCTCGTCAACTGTACAACCTTGGGGTAGGGTAGCCAGGATGGCTCTGGTACGTGAGTTGGTATTTTCAAAGGCGAGGGAACAAAATAGGTGACCTTGCACCTCTGTAGTTAGGTCTTGTGCATCTTTTAAAGCAGCTGACCGTCTATCAATAATTGTCCATATGGTTCTGTGGCCCCTTGCCTGTTGATAGCATATGGTGCAGGTTTCTTCTTGTCAGGAACTAAAAGCAAGGCTCTGTGGGCCAATGTTTGAGCCATCTGATGGATCTCAATGGGGAAGGTGAGCTGGATGTTGGTTGTAGCATATGGTCCTCATCCTGTCAGCATATCGGGCTGAAGTCCATGAAAAGGATCCCCTATTTCTTGATGTTTGTTTGCCTCTTCAATTGCCAAACACCTCCACTCTTTCAAAAATGAGGAGCTATGAGGGTGTTAACAGCAGTGAAGCTATATTTGTACAATCTGCAGGACACAGCACATCTGCTGTGAAGATGTACTGAATTATGTTTCTGGCTGCTTCTGACCTTATTCCATAAGTAGTAACTGTGTGCTTTGCTGAACTCAATACCTTCCATTCGTGAGGTTCCCACCGAGCCTGGGCATTTTCTATAAGAACTGGACAAGCAATTGAGTTAGGTACGTGTAAATCTCCTTTGAGGACCGCCAGTTTCAAGACGCCAGCCCAGCGCCTTTGTATCGGATTCTGTTGGGCAACTGGCAGCGCCATCTGCTGTGCAGGAGGTGGAAACGACGGAACAGGCTGTGCAGATTGCAAACCTGTGAAATTCTGCCTGTTTTGTGGGGAAAACTGGAAAACCACAGCCGTCTGCTGTTCTAATTGAGTTTGGCGGTTTGATAATTCAGCAAGCTTGGCTATTATTCGCTGCAGTTAGTTTGCACGCTGTGATTGGTTCTGCAGTCGCGGCGTGCCGTGAGAATTGGGATCGGAATTCTCGCCATCTGAATCGGAGTCAGAGGGCAGGGGGCACTGCGCCGCTGTGGTTTGCTGAAAAAATGAGCTGCTGGCTGCACCGTGGCTGGCTGTGAAGCCGTGGCTGTATGATGCGGGGCTGCTGCTGTCCACACCGCTGCCGCTTTGTTTTCCAGTGGGGGAGGGAGCCGCACCGCCTCGCTCTTGTCACTGCCCCACTCTCCACTCCTCTCCACCTTCGGCTCTGCCTAGGATCTCATCTTCCACCACACCCCCTGGGTCTGGGGAGCACGGTGCTTCCTGTTCTATCTCAGTCTGCCTGGCTGTCCCGGGAGGCACTTCCAATGGCTGAGCCACACACTCCAAGACCGCACTCACTACCTCTTGCAGCGTGGAACAAATTGGAGCTTGCATTTCCCCTTACTGGGCATGTATTACCGATACCAAGAAACCTTGTAACCTTAGAAGATCTCTGGATTTTTTTTGTTTCATTCACCACCCCCTTCAGAGCTTAGATCGCAACCTGGGCGGCTTTCCACTCAGCTGAGAATGTCTGCAAGGTATCCATAACTTTTTTCCAAGCGGCACCAAACTCCTGAGACAACTTTCCTTCTCTCCCACCGCTGATGGCGAGATCCCATAGCAACTCGCCTATTTCTTTCCACTCTGCCTCATTAAACACAAGCAATGGTTTGCTCAGCTTTCCTCTTTTTCTGGCCCATACGGCCAAATGATCTAGTTCACTTTCTTTAATTTTTTCATCTCTCTTAGAGATAATATTTGCTAGAAGTTGAGTCCCGGCCTGGAATGCTTTTTCCATCTTACTTTTGATTTCTTTGTTTCCAGACCGCAGCTTACCTCTCTCTCCACTGCGTGTCGCTGTTTCTCTTCAAATGAAACTCCACAATCACGCTTCCAGCTTCCCAGCTCCTTCTTCGCTCGTCCCAGCACCGTCCGCAGCTCGGGGAAACTCGGTTCCCACTCCACTCTGGTCTGGAAACAAGCATGGAGACTTCTCCCACGTTCAGGCGAACTTCAAATCCACATTGAAGCGCAAAAATCAAACCGCATTGAAGCGCAAAATTCAGACCGCATTAAAGCACAAAAAATGATATGAATATCATATCAAAGCCACATTTAAGCGAAAATATTAATCAAAACTCTGCATCTAAGCAATCAAACTCTGCATTTAAGCAATCCAGACCGCATTTAAGCAAACAGAACCACATTCAAACAAACTTTGTCCCTGTTCGGGCGCCAGAAGAAGCCAGGGAACTCTTAATTAGAGTGGGAAGCTGGACAGAGCAACGCACATACGACCAATTTGGTTAGATCATGCATTTTCCCTTTATTCTTCCAGGATGGCAGGTTAAATGCAGTTTCAGATAGTTTACAGTTACAAGTGTTTTCTAATTGGCATTCAGTGTGAGAAAAAAAGTAAACAATTACACCCTTAAGGAAGTCAGTGTGATCACACTATAATATTCTATCTAATGCTTAAACACACCTTAACCTAAATTTCTAGCTATGCCACAGGCCTGTCTACTTCTAGACAAGCCTGAAACTGAGGCCCAGTTTGGGGTAGTTCAAATCACATTCCAAAATGCCTCACGCCCACGTTCCCTAAGAAATCCTGCTTCACCTTTTCCCCTGTATTGTTGGTTTTACGCTGGTTGTCTATCTTCCCTAGACCTGCCCTTCCTTCCTCCTACAGAATTGTCAATCCTTCCCTAACCCTGCCCCTTCTTCCAGACCCTTCCCTGTCAATCCCCCAACCTTCGATGCCCCAGTGGTTGGTTTAAACTGTTCCCTCCCCTTGTGTTCTTTCATTGCTCTGTGTATTGTACACCCCGCTTTATGTTCCTCCCCCATGTCACCCTTATTGGTTGGAAATTGTATCCTCTCCCAAGACCTCCCCCCCTTTAAGCCCCTGCAAGCCCAGGTTCTGTGCCTTTTTCTGTCCCTGACCCTCGGGGCAATAAACACCTTTGGAAATCACACAGAAGGCCTCTCCCTTTTCCTTGTCCCTGCCCTCAACGCGTGCCACCCATGCTATAGAGCAACTGTGCCCTCCAGCTGCAGCCTGGATTGCCTGGCTTTCTGGGGGCAGCCCACTCCTGGCGCCGGTGCCGGGAGCTGGCTGGGCTGAACAACACCGGCATGGCGTCAGCTGGGCACAGGGATGGGGACACCTGAATGAAAATGGGGACACCAGGACTGCAATGGAGACACCAGGAGCAGGTTGGGGACACCAGGAGGAGGTTGGGGACTTGCCAGCCATGCCCAGCTCCATCCCTTAGGATTCATTTCCAGCTCCATGTCCCATGTCCAAGGTGTCCCCAGGAGAGGTTTGGCTGCGTCGGGCTCCTGGAGGGGCAGTGGGATGGGAAGAGAGGTCAGGCCAGGCCTCGTTGTCCCCAATGGTCCTTGACTGTCCCAAAATCAGGGTTCGGGATCTCAGAGAGGTTCCCTGACTATGACCATGGCCATGACATGAGCCATGGCTGTGAGATGAGAGTGACCATGAGTGACACAACCCTGAGATGACCATGACTGTGACCATGACACAACCACAACCCTGACCCTGAATGATTTGGACCAAGAAATAACCATGGATTGGTCATGGCACAACCATGTCCTTGAGGTGACCCTGATTTGATTGTGGCCATGAGATGACCATGAGGTGACAATCCTGAGATGACCGTTACAGTGAGATGACCATGAGCATAAGACGATGGTGATCAGGAAATGACTGTGACCATGAGATGGCCATGACCATCCCATGAGATGAGCATGGGATGATTGTTACCATGACACCACCATGGCCATGAAATGATGAAGGCATTGAGATGACCATGACTGTGACTATGACACGATCTCATCCAAGAGGTGACCATGAGACAACCACAACACACCATGGCTATGTGGTGATCAAGACCATGAGATGACCATGACCAGAAGATGATGGTGATGACCATAACTGCGGGAAATAAGGAAAGCCTTGCAGAATAAGGACCTTTTCCACCTTTGTTAAATCCTGTTCACTTCCTTTCACTTTTATTCACCAAAAAGCACTCTGGGAAGGGTTCAGCTGCAGGTCAGATTGACAGAGAGTGGGTTGGTGGTCACCTCGTGGATGAGGCAGTGAGTGGTTGGGGAGATGTGTGGACACCACATGATTGGAGAGCTGACTGACTAAAGGGACGCATCAACAGCGACACCTGAGTGACATCCAGCCAATGTGTGCTTGTTTCAGTTAAGTTTGGTGAAGTTTGGGTTAAGTTTCGAGTTTAAAAAGGCTCGGTTGGTTACAATAAATGATCTTCTTCAGAGCAAGCAAGGAGGACTGTGTGTCTTTGTTCTCCGTTGCTACACATGACCATGAGATGGCCATAACCATGAGATGACCATGACAATGACCATAAGATGGCCATAATGATGACTAACCTATGGTCCTGACATAACCATGATATGATTGTGGCCATGAGTTGACCACAAGATGATCACGAGATGACCATGACCATGTGGTAACTGTGACTGTGACCATGCCCATGTGTTCCAGGTTAGGTTTCTTTTGTTCCTTTTTTACTTACAGAACTTTTCCCCATAAGATGCTAGGAAACACTAAGAACTGGGTACTTGAGGAAACACAAAAAGGGATCAAACTTGGGGGAGGAGGGCATCTGGTTGCACTTCTCTTATCTTAAAGCTGTGAGTAATCACAGCTTGGAACAGGGATATCCCGTAGTAGCTGTGCTGGGAGAACAACTCCATGGTTCATCCCACAGGGATATTCTCTTTGCACTGCCAGCTACAAGCACAGACCACTCGGGCAAGTCTGGGCTTGTCCCAAGGCTCCAGGCAGCGTCAGACCCGGGGTGTGGCAATGAGCTGTGGCAGGATAAATCCTGTGTGACCCTCTCAGAAAGGCAGGATGATCAATGAAGATAGGAGACCGGATCCACGTGGAAGTTTCATCCAGAGGTTTATTCCAGTCCCTGCAGGACTTATGAACAGTGTGACTTCCAGGGCAGAACAAAGACCATGCGGCTCTCCCCGGGTTTTACCCAGGAGAGGGGGAAGGGGGAAGGGCAGTGAACCGACCAATCTGAGAGGGAGGGGTGTGACCCAAGGGTAGAAGGGCAGCCAAGGGGTCAAATCACCTTTGGGGAGGGGTGGGCCATTTCTCTTCTGGCCAATCCCTTCGACGACCTCCTTGGAATTTTTCCAGGGGTGGCAAGGAGACCCCTTATATTAAAATCAAACCCATTTGGATTGGCCAGGTAATTCTGTCCTGGGGAGGGAGAAACCCCAAAGCGAACCCACCTTGGAAACCTTAGGGTAATGTTAAAGGCACAATGCAACATTATCTGGAAGTTTGTCTCCGAGGGGCTGAGTTACCACAAGAATTGGGCAGGTAAAAATGAAGGTGGGGCAGCTGCTGGCGCTCTCTCTCTCTCTCTCTCTCGGCTGTGGAGCTGCTGCTTGGGAAAGGGAATTAGCTGCTGCCACTGGAGCCCAGCTCAGTCCTGCTTTCTTCTGCTGTGAGGTGAGCCTTTGCCTGCAAGAGCAGCCACTGATCTGGGACTTATTAACACCCACCTCACTAAAGAGGGACCTATCCCCTTCTGCTCGAGTGCCTGGGATCTTGAGCTCAACCCTCTCTGCCCTGCTGGGAGCCGGGCTGCTGCTGTCCCCCCCTGCTGCTTCTTCAGCACTGCTCCAAGCTTTCGCTGCACCATAGCCCCACACCCCCTGCCTGCTGAGACATCTTGCTGGCCCAGCTTGCCGCTTCCGAGAGTCCTGCTGGGGCACTGGGATCGGCAGCCCCAGGGCTTTGTGAAGCAAAGCCTCTCCTCCATCTCTGCCCGGCCCGGACAAAGCCGCCATCACCGCGCGCTCCCCGAGCCCGCGCCACAGCGCCCGCTGCAGCCGCGGGGGGATCATCGCACCTGCCCTGCCCACCGGGAGCCACCAGCACCCCTGCCGGCTGTGCCCAGAACTGCAACCCAGGGGAAAGTGCCGCGCTCAGGGAAGCTGTTCCTGGGTTCCTGGTTCTGTTTGTTATCAATGCTGGGGTTGGTGTTGTTTGTTTGCCTGGTTATACACACCCGTAAAGAATTGTGATTCCTGTCCCCAGACCTGTGCCTGAGAGACCCTGAATTTTCAAAATTATAATAATTCAGAGGAAGAGGGTTTGGATTCTCCGTTCCAAGGGAGGCTCCTCCTTCCTAAGCAGACACCTGTCATTCAAACCTAGACACCATGAGATGATCATGACCATGTGATGACCATGACTGAGACCCTGCCCATGAGATTATCATGACCATGAGAGGACTGTGACCATCAGATGACCATGACACAACCATGGCCATGAGATTGTGCCCATGAGAGGACCATGACCATGAGCATGAGATGATTGTGATCAGGATACAACCATGAACATGAGACGATGGTGCTCAGGAAATGACCATGACACAACTACGACTGTGACCATGACATGACTGTGGTCATGAGTTGACCATTTGATGACCATGAGCATTTCATGACCATGAGCGTGAGGTGATCAAGGTCATGAGGCGACCATGAGGTGAACATGAGGTGACCATGACTTAACCATGGCCATGGGATCATAAAGACCATGAGATGAGAAAGAGATGTGTAGTTTAGGGCAAATTTGGGAGGAAACTTCCTAGGAAACCTCCCTCTCCTCCCCAACCTGTTCAGGAGGGACCTCTTCAGAGAGAAGTGGAAAGAAAAACCTGTTTATTAAACCAGCAAAGCACTCCACAGCACAATAAACTGAACAATACCAGATGACAAGAACTTTGTGCCACTCTGGAGAGATGACAAATTAGGAAAGAAGTCCCTCCTGTAGGTGGTTGCTCTGTTCTCAGTCCTTCGGGTGCTGGGAAAAGTTACTGTGCAGGGTAGATCTTGGTGGGTCCCAGGTGCAAGCTCCCCCTGGCACCCCCCGGGTCCTCAGTCCAGGGAGGTTTGAACAGTTCCAAAGAAAGGCAAAAAAAATGGGAAAAAAAGAAAAAAGAGGGAAAAGAAAACCAAAGCTTCTCCGCCTCAGCCAGATTCACTAACTAAAAAAAAGAGAAAAAGAGAGAAGGGAAAAAAAACCCTCTCTGTCTCACGTCTGTGTGTTGTTGACTCCCACTCTCAAGGCCAGCCTGGATGGGGAAGGTTTCTGAAAACAAACTGTGCGCTTCTCCCCGGCTTTTTACTCTCAGATCCAATATTAAAGGTACAGAGTGTAATATGCAGCATAAACCCAACAGACGATTGGGATACAAACATTGTAACATCACCCCAGGACACACTTGGACAATAGGAAATCAAAATTGTTGAATCCCTGAGATTGGAAAAGACCTCCAAGACCATCCAGTATTCCTTGAAGCCCCAGAAGATAGGATTGAACACTAAAGATTTTCTGGGGTTGAAAGTCAACAAGTCCACTCTCCCCAAGGAATTCCCAGTGTCTGTCTGTGTCCCGATGGATGTTCCTGCCCCTGCGTTCATCCAGGTGCCCACAGGGAGACAGGAAGATGTGGAGCCCCCCCAGCCAGGTGTCTTCCCAACACAGATCACCAGGACCACAGATCACCAGGGCTCTGCCCAACGGGGTCACTGGGAATCATCCAATGCCAATCCTCCCACAGGGGATGGAGCTGGAGCAGCGCACGAAGCTCTTCCCGCTCTCAGGGCACTCCCAGGGCTTCCCTTAGTCGTGCCTCCGCTGGTGTTGGGTCAAGTGAGAGCTCTTTGAGAAGCTCTTCCCACACTCAGGACACTCGTAGGGCCTCTCCCCAGTGTGGATGCGCCGGTGGACAGTGAGAGCACAGTTGTGCTTGAAGTCCTTCCCGCAGTCGGGGCAGCAGAAGGGCCTCTCCTCCGTGTGAATCCGCTGATGTCCGAGGAGATGGGAGCTGGTGTGAAACCTCTTCCTACACTCAGGACACTCGTAGGGCCTCTCCCCAGTGTGGATGCGCTGGTGTTTTCTCAGGTCGGAGCTGCATCCAAAGCTCTTTCCACATTCCAAGCAGGTGTAGGGCCCTTCCCCAGTGTGGATCATCTGATGCTGGATCAGGGCTGAGCTTACTCTGAAGCTCTTCCCACATTCCCCACACTTGTAGGGCTTTTCCCCAGTGTGGATCCTGTGGTGTTTCCTAAGATTGCCCTTGTGGCTGAAGCTCATCCCACATTCCCCACACTCATAGGGCCGTGCCCCAGAGTGGATCCTCTGGTGCTTAATGAGGTTAGGCCTATTGTTGAAGCTATTCCCACATTCCCCACACTCGTGGGGCCGTTCCCCAGTGTGGATCACCTGGTGCTGGATCGGGTGGCACCTGTAGCTGAAACCCTTCCCACATTCCCCACACTTGTGGGGCTTCTCCCCTCCATCAGGCTTCTCCTCCAGCTCTGAGCTCTGGCTGGATCTCCGGCCGCCCTCCTGGCACAGGGGGGGGTCTTTCCTCCTCGCAGCTCCCTGGGCTGGGTTTGCAGCCCCTCCTCCTGCAGGATCTCCGGGTCTTTTCCTCCTCCTCCATCCGGACACTCCTTGGGAATGACAAATCCTGGTTTGGGGAAAAAACAAGAGGAGAGCGCCTTAGGCTGGGGGTTCCTCCTTGCCCAAGTTCCTCTCAGGAAATGATTGGGCACCTTGTGTCTGTAAGAACCTCCAAAACACCAAGACTGAGCCCAAAAGTCCTCCAATCATCAAGACACAGATCAAAAACTCACCAAATATCCACACTCAGCCAAAACCTCTTCTAAATCATAAGGATGTCCTGCAAACGGGGGACCCCCAGGGAAGGAAGGAGAGGAAAGTGTCTTTACAAACAAATGCTGGGAATCTGCTTGGAGACAGGGCCAGGCACTTGGACACAAGGAAGGCACAGAAGAAGCCCTCAGTTCCAGAAAATGTTATTAACTGACCACACAGACTGCTGCTCAGCCAAGATCCTGCTCAATTCAGGAACTTCGAGAAGAACAAAGACTTAACAGAGCTGTGAATATCCCTACCCAGACAGAAGTGGGGTGCATATTAAGGGGGGTATGTGGGAGGTGCATTGGGAAGTCTGCACCTCTCAAGTACTTCAGCCAGTGGGGAAAGGGAGAGGGAGATGCAGCCAGGAAAATCAGGATGAAAAGGAGGCTGCGTCCTCCAACAACTGGAGAGACCCTGTGGGAAATGTCCCATGGCCTCTCCCTCTTTTTATGAATTAAATGACTTTTACAGGACTCCTCTGCCTTCTCTGTGGACACAAACCTCTGGTGATGGGAATTTTTCCACACACCCTGGGGCTCGTCCAGAATTCCTTCCACCGCCCGGGGCGGCGGGCAGTGAGTGGAGCTGAAGGTGCCTCACCCAGTTTGGGTGATCGGCTCCCTTGGGTGGCAGCGGCACCAGGGACTGACTGGGGACCCGAGAGTGTCCAGGAGACAGACAAGTGACAGATCGGGGGGGCTGTGAAGAGTCAGCAGGGAGAGAGCACTGAAAATCTCATCAGGGAGGGCACTGGGATCTTCAGGGAGGAAACATGGCAGGGCACCCATGCAGGGTGGAAAAGGGAAAGCCAGGAAGGGGTCCCGGCAAAAGGGATGATGATCCCAAAATATCTCTGAAGGGTCCCTTAGGAGAATGTTGAGGCAGTTTGCACATTCTCCCAGAGGGGATTAAGGACATGGACACCCAATGGGGCAATTAGGGAAATCAAGAAGGTATTTGGACAACAGGGGATGGATGGTGTTGGTGTGCTGGGAAGGGAAAGGGTGAAGGGGAGTGTGCAGGAATATGGTTGAGGCAAGAAGCATCAGCAGGAATCGCTGTGGTAAGAAAATGGAGGATGGAAAAGAGGAGGAAGAGAAAAATACTGAGCACTGGGACGTTGTTCAGCAGGGTGTGATGCTCAGAATTTGCCAGGTGATGCAGATCCCTTCTATCACCCGTTTCCAGGAGAGGAAACCAAGGAGGTCAGCACCCTCAGGAGGAGGAAGTCCACCCCTGCATGGACATGGATTGGGAGGGGTGGGAGAGCTCCCATCACACCAGGGACCCACCACACTGGAGCCCTTGATAACATTCAGGGTGGCTCTGCATCAACAGGAGGCCTTTCCTCACAGACACAGGGGCCTCTCCATCCACTCTCAATCTCAGACCTAAGGGGGGAAAATGCCAAAAATGTCTTGGATTATTCAGGGGATAAATGGGAAAGAGGAGCAGCTGTGTTTTATTCAACCCCTATTAGCAGATGTGGGGATGGGTTTGAAATGCAGGAATTTTCATTTGCTCCTAAATGTGATTGTCATTTACTGGGAAGGGATTTGATGGCTAAATTGAGAATGCAAATTAATATTGGCAAAGGTGACACACAGGTCAGTTCTCCTGTACCTTTGTGACAAATGTCTGGCAAGGCCTGGGCTGAAGTGAACCCAGAAGTGTGGGCAGCCACAGGGAAATTGGGAAAATCAGATCCCCAGCCTCTCCAAATTCCTCTGAAGCAACCAGGACAAGTGGGGTCTAAAAGCAATACCCCATTCCAAGGGAGGGAAGGAAGGGCTTACAGCCTGATATTGAGCCCCTGGGAAAGGCAGGGCTTTTGGAGCAGGGCTCTCTCCCTGGAATGCTCCTATGCTGCCAGGCAAGAAACTGGATGGATGGAGACCAGAGGGAAAGCAGAATTTTTAAGTGTTAAATAACTGACAAACTGAGGCTCCTGCCCTGGACCGCCCAGAAAGGAAAAAAGAATTTGAATTGTATGTGGATGTTAAACAGAGCCAGGCCAAAGGAATTCTTGGGCCCAAATGTTGAACCCAGTGGCCAGAGAGTGGCCTCATTATCTGCAGAATTGTGCAGGCACAGCTTGAATGGGAACTGAGGCCTGACAACTGATGGCAGGAGAATCTCCTAAAGTCTGGCACCAACTCAAAGCTTTGGGAACCACAAGAGCCTCTAAATGGGCGAGCAGTGCTGGGTTATTACAGGATGGAACTTCTTCAGTGGCACAGGAGGATTTAGAATTGAGGACAGGGGAAGGGTTTAACCCAGCCTGCTGCTTGAACAGCCTGGACAGGGGGAATGGGAAGAAACCCATGACTGCATTCAAGTGACAGAGCTCCAGACCCAGGCTAGGAGAGATTTAGGA
This sequence comes from Phylloscopus whistleri, assembly GCA_017589585.1. Classification (NCBI taxonomy): domain Eukaryota; kingdom Metazoa; phylum Chordata; class Aves; order Passeriformes; family Phylloscopidae; genus Phylloscopus; species Phylloscopus whistleri. Next base: position 126,625 of record JADMLD010001610.1, on the reverse strand, counting down.
GACATTCCCTGGCCTGAGAGAGAAAATCTGTTTAGGGATGGGTCTTCAAGGGCAGGAGAAGGGAAAAGAGTTACAAGACATGCTGTTATTTAGGAAAGGGAATCAGGCAAAGCACAGGTTACCACGCACATGGTCAGCTCACCCGGCAGAGCTGTGTGTGCTTGTGAGAGCCTGGGACTGAAATGCCCTGAGCAGGAAGGCTTAAATATCTTCTGCTAACACCAGGTCACCTAACAGGGTGACAAAAAAGGCAACTCTGACTGCTTCAGCAATCACTGGATCACTTATTAAGGTACTTCAAAAACAAATAATTCCAAGAGAAGGGATTGTGGAAGCAATAGTCTCAGATGGGGAACTCATTTTACAGGAAAGATCCTTCAGGGGGTTATGGCAGCTTTAGGAACACAATGGGACCTCCACAACCCCTGGCACCCCCAGAGCTCAGGTCAGGTAGAAAGAATGAGTGGGGAAATAAAGAAACACCTTTGGAAGCTGGTGATAGAAACCAAGATGCCATGGGTACAGCTTTTGCCATTGGCTTTGCCAAGAATAAGAGCCAGACTCAAAGGAGACACTCAGTTCTCTCCCTTGGAATTGGTGTTTGGAATTCCTTACCCTGGTCATTCTCCACCACGTGCAGGGTGCAGATAAGGGATGCATATTTCAAGCAGTCTGTGGCCAGAATCCTGTCTCCTGTGAAATCTCTCCCACAGGAAGCTCGGCTGGCACAGACCCTGCCTTGGGACTTTGCTGCTCACAACATCCAACCAGGACATCGGGTCCTGCCCAAGGAGTGGGAAGAAGCACCACTGGTGGCCAAGTGGCCTGGCCCATCCCAAGTGTCCCTGAGCACAGAAGCAGCCCCAGCACAGCTGAACACGGGGGGACCCCTCACCCTGGGCTCAGGGTCTCTGAAGCCCCCGAGATTTGGACTTCCCGGCTGCAGGAGGAGGATGGGAGGCTGCGACTGCCCCTGCACTGAAGGCAAGGGAGCAGCAGCCAGGGCTCCACAGCCCCGGGGGAAGCCCCTGTGCCTGCCCACAGATCCTCTGCTGGAATGCTCTGCCTGGGCACCCTCCCTGGGCATCTCCAGGCACTGCGGGCCAATCCTTGCTGCCACTGCTGCAGCTTCAGTGCTTTCTGTGCTGGCACTCGCCACAGGGGCTGGGGAGACAACGGGAGAATTCCACTCTGGGGCTCAGGCAGACTCACACACTGGGCTGGATGGGATTAGATGGTTGGAAAATAGACCAACTTTAAAATTGTTTTTTATTTTATTTCTCTACTCAGGCTTGGTTTGCCTTTGCCCTGGGGAAAGGAATTTTAAAGGTTTTATTTAAGGGATGTTACACCACTCAACAGAGATGAGTTTAACATCTCACCAGACTGGGAGGAGCCCAAAAGATCCCCACAGAGAGAACGACCATCAACAAAACATCAACGACCATCAGCAAACAGGAACCAACATCCACCCCAGACACTGCCCCTGGAAGAGCTGCAGACACCTGGTCTGGAAAAGGCTGAGAAGGAAATCCAGGAGTGCAGACCTAATTAACATCAGAGGCAAAGAAATCCTGCTCCAATACCAAATCAAGTGCTACAAACTCAGCAACTTGGAAGCAATGAATATCAAACCAATGGATTTCTCTGGGTTCAGACTGTAAAAAGTTTAGGAAAAATCCAGTAAAACTCACATGTCATGGAATGATTTTCTCTTCACAACAGGCTATGTGTGGATGAAATGATTTCTGTTGTACATCCTCCCGAGAATCAAGTAATGCCTTGACTCTCTAACACTAAAGATATTGTTGGGGCATTTTTGGTTTTGCCACAGTTTCAGTGACAAGATGACACCATTAAAATAATTTTTTTTGTAGTACACCTACTTTTATATTGTGAGGTTGGAGCCAGGGTGTGTTGGAATCAATTCTTAGTCGTAGAAGAAGAAAAAAAACATGGTTGCTTGGTTGCTTTGGAATGTTTTTGTGTGTATGTTTGTGTGTGGCTCTTAGTGACTGCAAAATTTTGGTACATGGCTTTTTCAAAGTTCATCGTTAGGTTGCATTTTGCAAAACTAGAAGAGCTTTAAAGGTGACCCTTAAACACATACACAGTTAATAAAATATTGTTAAAGAAAAAATGCAGATTGTTGTGAGGCCACATATGAGTCATTCCATGGCTGCTCTGGAAGAGAAGCTTCCTCCCAGGCAGCCAGAAGAGCAGCTTCAGAAATGCAAATTAACACTGCTGGGGAAAAGTGTGGACAATGCACCAGGGGCTTCTTGCCTGGGGCAGGAATTGGGCTGATTCCCTCTGTCCCTCAGCCCAAGCTCTGCCTGCTTGCACAGATGGAATTGGCACAGCCAAGGGCAGAGCCCAGAGGGAGGATCTCTGACTCTGCAACACAAATTGGTTCAGCTGCAAAGGGAAACAGCAAATGGAGAATGTTGGGAAAGCTTCACTAAAATCAGTGGGGGGGAATCATCCCTCTCCCCACTCCAACATGTGCTGTCACTGTCTGTGTCACACAGGGAGCATCAGACCACTGGGGGGTTTCTGCTACCACAGGTTCAGAGAAATCAGCTGGGAATCCAAGGATGTGATGATTAAATTAGAAAAAGGAGACAAATTGATGCAGCCCTGGCTGGAGGGAGCACCCAAAAATGGGGAAAAGATGAACAGCCACCAGAACAAATCCCACAACACCAGGGACCAGCCCCTGGGAACCCCAACAAATTCATATCAGGAGCCAGAGAACCCATTGATCATTTCAATGGCATAATTGAAACGGCTACAAAAGCACAGGGAATGAGGTCACTGAGAATAATCCCAAAACCAAAGAGGACCCAGGAAGAAAAAACAGAGTCAGTGAGTGAATCTGCTTGGAGATAGGGCCAGGGACTTGGAGATAAGGAAGAAACGGGAGAAACCATCAGTTTCAGAAAATGTTACTCATTGACACGGACTGCTGCTCAGCAAAGATCCTGCAAAATTCCTGAACATGGAGAAGAAGAACAAAGACTGAGCAGAGCCAGGAATATATAATGTTATACAAAAGGCGGGTGCATATTAACGAGGACATGCAGCAGGCGGATCGGGAAGTCTGAACTTTCCAAGGAACTTCACCACCGGGCAAAGGGAGAGGGAGATGCAGAAGAGAAAATCAGGATAAAAAGGAGGCTGCGTACTACAACAATTGGAGAGACCGCATGGCAAATGCCGCATGGCCTCGCCCTTTCTTCATCAAGAAAGTCACTTTTACAGGACTCCTCTGTCTGCTTCGGGCACAGGAACCTGTGGCCAAGCGAATTTTCCCGCACAGGCCCGGGGACAGCGCAGCCACCTCCGTCCTACCCACAGGAACCGGGACGAGCCAGCGCTGCTCCGGCAGCGGCTCCTGCCCATGCACCCGCGGGAAGGAGACCGCGGGCAGCCGCTCCCGCAGCGCCCTCAGGGCACGGGGAACACGGCGCGGACACGGCACAACCGAGCCACAGCCAGAGCCCCCTGCCGCCCCCTCCGCCCGCAGTCGGCCCCGAGTCCCGGCACAACCCAGCGCGGCTCCCACCTGCGCCGGGGCCGCCTCCGAGCTCCGCCGCCGCCGCCTCACCGGGCTCCGGCCGCTGCCGCCGCTCCCGGGCCGCACAGACTCCCCGCAAAATGGCGCCTCCCCTAAGCCAGGGCGGCTCGCGGGCCGGCACCGAGGCCGCGCTTCTCCCCGCTCCACCCAATCAGCACGCAGAAAGAGCCAGGAGTGACGGCACCGTCAGCCAATGGCAGCGAGCGAGGGGCGGGCTCTGCACACGGCACAGCCTCTCAGGTCCCGCGCTCTCAGGCCCCGCCCCCGGGCCGTGTGAGGGCAGAGCCGGAGATGACGAACATGGCCCGCCCTGTGCTCCCTCAGTCCCGCTCCGGCCCCGCCATTCCCGGCGCTGTTCCCGGGGGTGAACGGGGAGGGGTCGAAGTCCCTGGGATGGGTGCGGGGCCCCACCTCACTTGAGATTGGTTTCTTCTTCTGAATTACGGGGAAAAACGACTTTGGGAGTTTTCCACCAGAAATCTCCTCCCGCCTCCACTCAGCCGAAGGGGGTGGGGGTTTCCCTTTTGGGGGGAAATCCAAGCCATGCACTGACGCTCCTTATTAGGGGCAGGAGAACTGACGGCTTCCTCTGAGCCGCTGCCAGCGAACACGCAGGGCTGGGCCAGGCGGTCCGGGAGCTGCGGAGAACTTTGTGTTTTCAGCTCAATCCCACCTCGGGCCCGGGCCCGTCCCAGGGCTGTTCCTCAGCTCCGGGTTTGCCCTCAGACAAAGGGCAAAAGGAGCGGGCCCGGCAGCGGCGGCAGCGGCCGGAGCCCGGTGAGGCGGCGGCGGAGCTCGGAGGCGGCCCCGGCGCAGGTGGGAGCCGCGCTGGGTTGTGCCGGGGCTCGGGGCTGGCTGCGGGCGGAGGGGGCGGCAGGGGGCTCTGGCTGTGGCTGGGTTGTGCCGTGTCCGCGCCGTGTTCCCCGTGCCCTGAGGGCGCTGCGGGAGCGGCTGCCCGCGGTCTCCTTCCCGCGGGTGCCTGGGCAGGAGCCGCTGCCGGAGCAGCGCTGGCTCGTCCCGGTTCCTGTGGGTAGGACGGAGGCGGCTGCGCTGTCCCCGGGCCTGTGCGGGAAAATTCGCATGGCCAGAGGTTTCTGTGCCCGAAGGACTCAGAGTAGTCCTTTAAAAGTGACTTTCTTGATGAAGAAAGGGCGAGGCCATGCGGCATTTGCCATGCGGTCTCTCCAATTGTTGTAGTACGCAGCCTCTTTTTAAAAATATTTTATTAGTTGTTTACACGTTAAAGTGTCACATTTAAAGCTCTTCTAGTTTTGCAAATTGCAGCCTAAAGGTGAACTTTGAAAAACCCATGTACCAAAATTTTGCGATTACTAAATGCCACACACAAACATACAGAAAAACAATCCAAAGGAATCAAGGTTTTTCTACTTCTTTTCCTAAGACTACAAATTGATTATCACACCCCTGGCCCAAACCTAACTGACAATATAGAAGTAGGATTATTGCAAAAAATTATTCTAATGGTAATCTTGTCACAGAAACTGTGGGAAAACCCAAAACTCTCCAACAATATCTTTAGTGTTAGAGAGTCAAGGCATTACTTGATTCTGGCCCGGATGTGCAACAGAAATCATTTCATCCACACATAGCCCTGGTGTGCAGAGAATGACATGGGACATCCATGACTGGATTTTTCCTAAAGTTTTTACAGTCTGAACCCATAGAAATCCATTGGTTTGATATTCATTGCTTCCAAATTGCTGAAGTCTCAGTATTTGGATTCGTTTTGGACCCGTATTTCTTTGCCTCTGATGTTAATTAGGTCTGCACTCCTGGATTTCCTTCTCAGCCTTTTCCAGACCAGGTGTCTGCCACTCTTCCAGGGGCAGTGTCTGGGGTGGGTGTTGGTTGCTGTTTGCTGATGGTCGTTGATGTTTTGTTGATGGTCATTCTCTCTGTGGGGATCTTTTGGGCTCCTCCCAGTCTGGTGAGATGTTCAACTCATCTCTGTTGAGTGGTGTAACATCCCTTAAAATAAAACCTTTAAAATTCCTTTCCCCAGGGCAAAGGCAAACCAAGCCTGAGTAGAGAAATAAAATAAAAAACAATTTTAAAGTTGGTCTATTTTCCAACCATCTAATCCCATCCAGCCCAGTGTGTGAGTCTGCCTGAGCCCCAGAGTGGAATTCTCCCGTTGTCTCCCCAGCCCCTGTGGCGAGTGCCAGCACAGAAAGCACTGAAGCTGCAGCAGTGGCAGCAAGGATTGGCCCGCAGTGCCTGGAGATGCCCAGGGAGGGTGCCCAGGCAGAGCATTCCAGCAGAGGATCTGTGGGCAGGCACAGGGGCTTCCCCCGGGGCTGTGGAGCCCTGGCTGCTGCTCCCTTGCCTTCAGTGCAGGGGCAGTCGCAGCCTCCCATCCTCCTCCTGCAGCCGGGAAGTCCAAATCTCGGGGGCTTCAGAGACCCTGAGCCCAGGGTGAGGGGTCCCCCCGTGTTCAGCTGTGCTGGGGCTGCTTCTGTGCTCAGAGACACTTGGGATGGGCCAGGCCACTTGGCCACCAGTGGTGCTTCTTCCCACTCCTTGGGCAGGACCCGATGTCCTGGTTGGATGTTGTGAGCAGCAAAGTCCCAAGGCAGGGTCTGTGCCAGCCGAGCTTCCTGTGGGAGAGATTTCACAGGAGACAGGATTCTGGCCACAGACTGCTTGAAATATGCATCCCTTATCTGCACCCTGCATGTGGTAGAGAATGACCAGGGTAAGGAATTCCAAACACCAATTCCAAGGGAGAGAACTGAGTATCTCCTTTGAGTCTGGCTCTTATTCTTGGCAAAGCCAATGGCAAAAGCTGTACCCATGGCATCTTGGTTTCTATCACCAGCTTCCAAAGGTGTTTCTTTATTTCCCCATTCATTCTTTCTACCTGACCTGAGCTCTGGGGGTGCCAGGGGTTGTGGAGGTCCCATTGTGTTCCTAAAGCTGCCATAACCCCCTGAAGGATCTTTCCTGTAAAATGAGTTCCCCATCTGAGACTATTGCTTCCACAATCCCTTCTCTTGGAATTATTTGTTTTTGAAGTACCTTAATAAGTGATCCAGTGATTGCTGAAGCAGTCAGAGTTGCCTTTTTTGTCACCCTGTTAGGTGACCTGGTGTTAGCAGAAGATATTTAAGCCTTCCTGCTCAGGGCATTTCAGTCCCAAGCTCTCACAAGCACACACAGCTCTGCCGGTTGAGCTGACCATGTGGGTGGTAACCTGTGCTTTGCCTGAGTCCCTTTCCTAAATAACAGCATGTCTTATAACTGTTTTCCCTTCTTCTGCCCTTGAAAGCCCATCCCTAAACACATTTTCTCCTGGCTTCACAGACCCCCCTGATCTGTCACTCGTCTGTCTCCTGGACACTCTCGGGTCCCCAGTCAATCCCCGGTGCCGCCGCCACCCAAGGGAGCCGATCACCCAAACTGGGTGAGGCACCTTCAGCTCCACTCACTGCCTGCCACCCTGGGCAGTGGAAGGAATTCCAGACAAGCCCCAAGGTGTGTGAGAAAATTCCCATCACCAGAGGTTTGTGTCCACTGAGAAGGCAGAGGAGTCCTGTAAAAGTAATTTCATTCATAAAAAGAGGTAGAGGCCTCGGGATATTTCCCACGGGGTCTCTCCAGTTGTTGGAGGACGCAGCCTCCTTTTCATCCTAATTTTCCTGGCTGCATCTCCCTCTCCCTTTCCCCACTGGCTGAAGTACTTGAGAGGTACAGACTTCCCAATGCACCTCCCACATACCCCCCTTAATATGCACCCCACTTCTGTCTGGGTAGGGATATTCACAGCTCTGTTAAGTCTTTGTTCTTTTTCTCAAAGTTCCTGAATTGAGCAGGACCTTGGCTGAGCAGCAGTCTGTGTTGTCCGTTAATAACATTTTCTGGAACTGATGGCTTCTTCTGTCCCTTCCTTGTGTTCAAGTGCCTGGCCCTGTCTCCAAGCAGATTCTCAGCATCTGTTTGTAAAGACACTTTCCTCTTCTTCCTTCCCTGGGTGTCCCCCATTTGCAGGACATCCTTATGGTTTAGAAGAGGTTTTGTCTGAGTCTGGATATTTGGTGAGTTTTTGATCTGTGTCTTGATGTTTGGAGGACTTTTGGGCTCAGTCTTGGTGTTTTGGAGGTTCTTACAAACACAAGGTGCCCAATGACTTCCTGAGATGAGCTTGGGCAAGGAGGAATCCCCAGCCTAAGGCGCTCTACTCTTGTTTTTTCCCAAACCAGGATTTTTCATTCCCAAGGAGTGTCCAGATGGAGGAGGAGGAAAAGCCCCAGAGATCGTACTGGAGGAGGGGCTGCAAACCCAGCCCAAGGAGCTGCGAGGAGGAAAGACCTCCCCTGTGCCAGGAGGGCGGCCAGAGATCCAGCCAGAGCTCAAGAGCTGGAGGAGAAGCCTGATGGAGAGGAGAAGCCCCACAAGTGCTCGGAATGTGGGAAGGGTTTCAGCCGGAGCTCCCACCTGCTTGAGCACCAGGTGATCCACACTGGGGTACGGCCCTTTGAGTGTGGGGAATGTGGGAAGGGCTTCAGCCGGAAGGACAGTCTGATGAAGCACCAGGTAATCCACACTGGGGAAAAGCCCTATGAGTGTGGGGAATGTGGGAAGAGCTTCAACCACAGCTCCAGCCTGATCCGGCACCAGGTGATCCACACTGGGGAACAGCCCCACAAGTGTGGGGAATGTGGGATGAGCTTCAGCCTGAAGGGCAATCTTTGGAAACACCAGAGGATCCATACTGGGGAAAAACCCTATGAGTGTGGGAAATGTGGGAAGAATTTCAGCCGGAAGGACTACCTGCTCCAGCATGAGGTGATCCACACTGGGGGACGGCCCTATGAGTGTGGGGAATGTGGGAAGAGCTTCAGCAACAGGTCCCACCTTTTCCGGCACCAGGTGATCCACACTGGGGAACGGCCCCACAAGTGTGGGGAATGTGGGATGAGCTTCAGCCTGAAGGGCAATCTTAGGAAACACCAGAGGATCCACAGTGGGGAAAAACCCTACAAGTGTGGGGAATGTGGGAAGAGCTTCAGAGAAAGCTACGAACTGATCCGGCACCAGGTGATCCACACTGGGGAAGGGCTCTACACCTGCTTGGAATGTAGGAAGAGCTTTGGATGCAGCTCCAACCTGAGAAACCACCAGCGCATCCACACTGGGGAGAGGCCCTACAAATGTCCCGAGTGTGGGAAGAGGTTTCGCACCAGCTCCCATCTCCTCGGACATCAGCGGATTCACACGGAGGAGAGGCCCTTCCGCTGCCCCGACTGCAGGAAGGGCTTCAAACGTAACTCTGCCCTCACTGTCCACCGGCGCATCCACACTGGGGAGAGGCCCTACGAGTGTCCTGAGTGTGGGAAGAGCTTCTCACAGAGCTGTAACTTGACCCATCACCAGCGGATGTACCACTAAGGGAAGCCCTGGGAGTGCCCTGAGAGCGGAAGAGCTTCGTGCGCTGCTCCAGCTCCATCCCCTGTGGGAGGATCGGCGTTGGGTGATTCCCAGTGACCCCGTTGGGTAGAGCCCTGGTGACCCCTGTTGGGAAGACACCTGCCTGGGGGGGCTCCACATCTTCCTGTCTCCCTGTGGGCACCTGGATGAACGCAGGGTCAGGAACATCCATTGGGACACAGACGGACACTGGAAATTCCTTGGGGAGAGTAGATTTGTTGACTTCCAACCCCAGAAAATTTGTTGCATTCAGTCCTATCTTCTGGTGGCCTCAAGGAATACTGGATGGTCTTGGAGGTCTTTTCCAACCTCAGGGATCCCACAACTTTTATTTCCTGTTGCCTGAGGGCTTCTTCCACAGCCGAATGGTGATGATCTGGGGCAAAGATCAAGGTTTTGGAGACAGTGGGGTGGAAACCCCTCCAAAAAAGGTTCTTCCCTCCCACCCAAGCATGTGGATCCTCAGCTGGCACGGACACAGAAATCCTTTTCTTTTGGCCTTGACTTGCTTTTCAATTCTTTTCATCCCTTAAAAAAAATCTGACACTGGGGTAAAAATAAGTACATGGAGCTAAGACCTGGGTGAGGACATAGGGGGACATAGATATGGAGAGTGACATGAGGACACATGGACATGGAGGAGGACCATTCCTGGGGACACAGGGGGACACAGGCTGAGATGGAGATGTGGGGGACAATGACAGGGATGGAAACATGGTGGGGAGACAGCCATGGGTGAGGTCATGGTGGGCCATGGCCAGTGACATGTGGGGACATGGCCATGGCTGGTGCCATGGGGGGAACTTGCAGGGGCTGTGGGGGATGCTGGGTTTGAGGGAGTTGAGGGTTCCTGGGAGGGCCTTGGGGCTTGCTGAGGGCTTTGGGGACCAAGCGGCTCCGGCAGTACTGGGAGACCCTAGCAGAGGTTCTGGGGCAGCTGCTCAAGGAGCCCCCTGACCTGGAGCCCCAGCCAGGCATTGGGCTCCTGGAAGGGAATCAATGTCCTTTTCCCCAGGAGGGAAATCCCAGCAGCCCCAGGGTGTTGGGGGCAGCTGAGAGGCCACAGCAGGGAGGGAAATGCCAGGCAGAGCTGTCCCTCTGCAAAACTACCCCCCAAAAATCCCAAACTCCTGTATTCTTTGCAGGAAAAAGCTGCCAGGAGGTGCCTAAATTAAGGGAAAGGAGGGATGGGACCCCCAGATTGAGCAGGAGGGGCCTGGAACCCCCAAACGCGCATATGGGTGTCTTGGGTAATGTAACCAAAAATATGTATTCTATTTAATCTGTTGAAAGCGGCTGGGAAGATGTTTTTCTTTCTCTCTTGTAACTCAAGGGGGGAGGGGGACTGATGCTTTCTGATAATGGGCCAGCTGTTCAAACCAGGTGGGGCAGTGTTTCTTATCTCTTTCACCACCTTTCTACCTTCCAGGGGAGATCTGTTGCTAATGGCCCATTAAGGCTTATCTTCTGGTAATGGCTCATGAAGGATTATCTTCTGCTAATGGGCCATTAAGGCTCACCAATGACAGGACACTTTCCGTCATCCCGTTGTGAGATGTTCCTCCCAGTGTGGAAACTACCTGGGAAAAAAATGAGACGTAGGTACACGAGAGATCTGGTTCCACTGGATTCCCAGAGGAACACCAGACCCTTCTCACCATCACTGGACTCTTTTCTCTCAGGATCATCTCTACCCCAACACACCCACATCTGCCATTCCAGGAGGACTTACTGTGGACTGCTTGCAACAGCCTGACCAACAGGGTGTCAGGCTGTACGTAGCTGCCTTGACCTGCCCCAGCTAGCCCTGGCACCAGCTACAGGCAAGCGGTACAGCTCAGCAGGCTGAGCAACCGAACTGATCGGTGAGTTCCTTACAGCCCAGCTCCAGTGTTGGAAGCTGTGATGAAGGTGAGGAGAATAAAGGAGGACACTGCTGAGGAGTTGCCACTGAAGTTTACTGAGGGTCTCGAGGGAGCAGCCTCACCCCAGGGAGTCTGCCTCAGCAGAGCACAGACTGCCCTGTGTCAGCTACTTTTAACAGGGGGAGGAGCGGAGGGAAGGATCAGGGAAGGGACCAACCAGGGAGGGCCAGGGAGTGGCCATAGGAATGAGAGACTCCTCCAGGAGCCAATCCCTGGGGAGAAGGAGGGACCTCCTCAGATCCTGGCCTACCACATGACGCCTTCCCTGGAACTTTCTAGACGCAGGGAGAGGCCTTGGTAAGATGGCCTGGGTAAACCACTTTGGTATGAAACAAATGGGGGTTAAACGGAGGTACATGGAAGGAACCAAATGAACAGTCTGAACACATATTGAACAGAGAAAATCAAACACACCACTACAGTGCTTTCAGGGAAAGATTTGGGAATAGGAATAACACTTCTTTACTAGAAGTATTCACAATACAAATATAGGAGAACAAAATAAACCCAAGCCAACAAACAAAACTCCTAGAAACCCTGACAGAGTCAGAGCTACAACCTGACACCCTGTTGGTCAGGCTGTTGGAAGCAGTCCACAGTAAGTCCTCCTGGAGTGGCAGATGTGGTGCTGTTGGGGTAGAGATGATCCTGTAGGAAAGTGTCCAGTGATGGTGAGAAGGGTCTGGTCTTCCTCCAGGAATCCGGTGGAACCAGATCCCTCATGTTCCTACATCTCAGTTTTTATCCAGGCAGGAATGGTTGGCTCCCCCCACTGGGTGGAGCATCTCACAATGGGATGACTGCTTAGTGAGCATTAATGGCCCATTAGCAGAAAATATCCCCCTAGAGGGAGGACAGGTGGTGAAAGAGATAAGAAACACTGCCCCACCTGGTTTGAACAGCTGGCCCATTATCAGAAGGCATCCGCCCCCCGCCCCTCCCCCAGAATAACAAGAGAGAAAGAAAAAACATCTCCCCAGCTGCTTTCAGCAGATGAAATAAAATACACATTTTTGTTTCCATAATCCAAGACCGAATGAGAAATCCTGGTTTGATGAAAAATACAATGTAGGAGCACATTGGTTAGGGGGTTCCTCCTGCCCAAGTCCATCTCTAGAAGTCACCAGGCATCCCCTGCTCATATAAACTTCCAAAATACCAAGATTCGTTCCCCGAAAATACACAAATGACCAAGATTCACCCAACTATGACTTTCCCCTTTCTGGTCTCTCCACTTTGGGGTACTGGAGCCCATCCCTGTCTAGGTTGCTGCAGATCAAGTTTGTATTGGTGTTCCTTGTCTCTGGGCTGCTGGGGTGCTTGGGAATCCAGGAGCTTCCCCTTCTCTGGGCTCACGATTTTGGCATCACAGGTGTCCCAGGGGTCAGCACCATCCAGGGTCCCTCTTTCAGGGTCCTGGGGTATCCAGGGGTCCCACTTGTCCACTCTCCCAACATGTCCAGGCTTCTGGAGCACCCCTAGTTCTGGTACCGCCTATTTCTGCTCCCCCCATCCCCGGGTTTCCCTCCCAGCCCTGCTGGTACCAGGCGATCCCCACGTGCCTCTGGGCTGACAACGCAGCCCCTGAACCGGGCAGACCAAGCCCCACCACAGGGGGACCCTGCATCCTCCGCTCCCTCGGCAGCCGCGCCCAGCCCCGGGCACAGAGCTCCATCAGCCCCCACTGCCCCTTCTCCAGGGCCCCACGGGGACCCCCGCAGACAGGGCTGGCTCTGAGCAAGGTGGCCCCCGAGCCCGGCTGCGTGGCCAGGGGGGCACAGGGAGCCTGGGGCCTCTCTGCCAACACTTCCCCCCTCTCCCTCAGCTTTTGCCCAGCCTGGTCTGGCCCCCCGATTTCCGCCAGGCTTTGCATGGCCACGGCCCAGCCGGGCTGCTCCCCTCAGAGCCCGGCCACACAGACCCACCTGTGCCAGGGGCCCACAGGCTGTTGAGCACTCCCCAGGCTGCCAGGCCTCAGCCCTGAGCATAGAGCTCTGCTTGGGGGACTCCCGGCCCAAGCAGGCAGCTCCGGACTGGGGCGGCCGCTCCCAGCTCCCGCAGCACACCTGGGGCCGCCCCTCCTGTGCCAGGGCTGCGCCAGCGCTCCCTGTACCCATGGGGCATCAAACCGCTGGGGGCATCTCACAAAAAAAACATTGCCCCCATCCACCCAAAAAACACTAAAATCCCAATCAGCCATCACTCACCTCCCCAAAAACATAATCCAAAACACAAAGCCACAAACCAACCACTTCCACCCTGTCCTCGTTCGCCTTCCCAGTGTTCCCAACCCCTTGGCAATGTCCCTGGATTGGGACAAACAGGTGCTCCAATGGAGGCACTTTGAACACCCACCTGTTGCAGTGCGGGTCAGCGGTGACTCGCTGCAACCTCCTGAGAGTGTCTCCCAGAGGAAGGTGTTTGGGCAGAGGCACAGCAAGCACACACCCACACACACCACAGGTGACTTGCTGATGACGGAGGACAGGAAGGGCCTTTGTGTAGAAATCCAGTGGGTTTATTGCAGCCGCACTGAAGGGGTCCACAGGCAAAAGGCACTGACAGTTAGAGGATCCAGGCTTATATGTGGTAGGAGGGGGTGGAGCTAACAGTAACAACCAATCACCAAGAGGTGTCGGTGGGAGAAGGGTGTACAATGACCAGTAGGGAAATTCAAGAGCAAACGGACACGGGTACAAACCAATGGGGTTACAAAGAACAGAGAAACTGCTAGAAACCTGACCATCTTAGGTCCTATAAGGGGAAGTAAGAGCCAATGGCCAACAGGGGGGTGTGGCACTGGAGTTGACTGACAACCTGTCAGTTAAACAGGGGGTCCCTAGGAGAGGTTGAGGTCTAGGGGACATTCTTCCAAGGCAGAGCCCCAGGAAGTCCCCCAGCAGGCCCACAGGCCTCCACACCCACCTGCGGCCCGTCCCTGTCCCACGGCTCCTGGCAGCTGCCCCACTGTCACAGGCAGGGCTTTGGAGCAGGGAGGCTCTGTGCCCCCTCCCAGTCCCTGCCCGCCCCGGGGCTGACCTTCAGCCCGGGCTCTCTCGCTGCTCCTGCAGAATCCCCACTCTCACTTCCTCAGCCCCCTGGGGTCTCCTCTGGGGCTCGGAGAACAGCCAGCAATGGAACCTTGCCCTGAAAAGGAACCCTTTTGCTGCTCCCTAGCCAGGCCAGAAATGAAACTTTGTTCCTTTTGCCTCCATCTGTGCACAGACCCCCCGGGGGTGTTTTCTGCACAGAGTTCCAGCCCCTAGCCTTTGCTGAAGGAGCTGCCTACAAATATCACATTGCCAGGACCCTGTCCTTGCTGTCACCTGCTGTGGCTGGGCATGAACAGAGCTCCTGCACTTGCATTTCCAGCTGCTCTGCAACCAAAGCTGAGGGATCTGCAGCTGCCTGGATGCCAAAACTGGAATGTGAGCCTCTTTTGAGGGGGAAATCTCCCCCTCCTGTGCCAGCCCGAGGCAATGCTGGCAAATGCACCAGCCAAGGCTAGAATTCAGATTTTACCACCAAATTTCCTTATATCCAGGGATAATTCCCGTGGAAATATTGCCATAACAAGTCTGGTTGGCAATGGTTTCACAAGGTTCACCTCCCATCTGTCCCCAAAACCCTGGCAAAGGCTCTGTGCCCTTCTTCCGATGGGAAAGAACTGTCCTGCTTCTCCAGGTGCCCATGGCCAAGATTGGAATTCTGCCTCCAAAATTCCCTATATCCAAATACTGCTCCCAGACAAGTCTGCCATTTCTGACAAGTCTGGCTGGCCTTGGCTTGGTGAGGCTCTCACCTCCCTTCCAGACCCTGGGGCTCTGTGCTTTCCTTCCTGTGGAGAAGAACTGTCCTTCTTGTCCAGGTGCCCATGGCCAGAATTGGGATTGCACCTCCAACATTGCCTCTTGTGAGAGACTGGAGGAGATTGTTGGCTGGAAACATTTGGTGTGTGGGGGAGGAAGGGGCAGGTCCAGCCTTGCCCTGCCCTGGAACCCCAGCACTGCCCTGTCCTGGAAGCCCAATCCCCCCCTCTCTTTCACTTACTAGTTTTTTGAGGTCATTCAATTATTTCTGTTCAAGAGGCCATTGATCTATCAAATGGGCTGATTGGTTTTCCACAATAACTTCAGAGTGGCAGGCGTCACTGTGGTTTCCATCAAGAATCCACTTCCATTTTTATTCCCCACTGGGACAACACGTCTCTCCCCCATACTGTGATGGGTTTCTGCACCACGAAGGGACGGATGGTCACTGTCTTCCCTACAGGACCTGCAACAGTAATCATGAATTCACTTTGCAGACATGCTGTAGCTCCCCCAAATCCTGTGAGAGTATGCACAGGTGTCACCAAATTCCAATCGCTTGGCCAAAATTCATCAGAAATCACAGTGACATCTGCCCCTGTGTCCAGTATGCCTGTAATGCGAACGGTTTTACCAAGGTGTGTCAGACTGCACGTCAGCTCTGGCTCTTCATTGGTGATACGTTTTATCCAAACGACATTAGGTGCCGGGCTAAAGCTCTCAAGTGGCATTTCTCGGTGTCCAGATCGCTTATTTATATTCATTGGCAATGCAATAGCAATAGCTATTGGTGTTTTTGGTTGAATTACCATTGGAGCCTTGTAAGCAAGAGCTAAAACCCTCAGCTCTTCATTACAATTTACTGAAACAACAGCTGGAAGAACTGAAAGTCCAAGAATTCTATTACTGTCCTTGCCTATAATTAGAAAGTCTTGTCTTTGTTGTGAAGTGCCAGTAATTCCTATGGGAATGCATTCATGGCAAGCGTTTTTTAAAAAATGTATCAATTTGGAAGTTGCCAGTTCACATCGTGCCCCTGGGGGTAATAAGTCGGGGTCACTTGGGAGATGGCTGACGGTTTCACAAACTGCACCTGGCTCAGGTTTTCCCCAGGGACCCACAGGTTGTTCAGGTGTTCCTGTGACTGAGCTGCCATTATTGGTTTTGCCACACGACGGCCCTGTGCGCTGTAGTTTGCACAGCCTCGGGATGTCCTTGATGGCTTTTTGGCACTGCTCAGCCAATGCACGGCCAGCAAGGCCACCAGGGCCACCAGAGCTGCCATAGGGACTCACGAGGAGATGCTGGATGTCCCCAAGTGTCACCAGCAGGTGACGCATGGTCAGGCGGGCACTGCCCTCCCACAGCCTCTCAGCCTCAGCCACCATGGCCACCAAGGCCTCAGGGACATAGCAAGACTCCTCCTTTGTCCCCTTCAGGGCGGCCTCGATGTCCCCAAGCTGGCGCTGCAGCTCCCCGGGGAACATGGTGGCTCTGTCACATGCGGCCACCAAGCGTTCCAACAACCCCCGGACCTCTGTCACTCGCAGTCTCCTGGTGGCTGTCCTCGCCTGGCTGAGGGCCACCACAGCCTCTTCCATGGCCTTGGTGGCTGCCGCCATCCGGGCCTTGTGTGCAGCCAATGCTGAGGCCAGGGACACCGGTGCCTGCCCGGCCGCAGCTGCCAGGTTGTCCCCAGCTGTCCTCCATCTGGTGGTCTTGTCCCGCAGGTCCTTGGCCCAGGCAGTAGAGGTGTCCTCGTCGGTGGCTGCATCCTGCCAGATATTGAGGAGCTCCATGGCCTCCTCAGCCACCCAGAACCAGTTCTTTGCAAGCTCGTCCACCAACTCCCGCCAGGCTCTGGCCGCGGCTCTAACATCAGCCCAGGTGACCCACTGGGTGTCCCCAAGGGCAGCCAGGGCCCGGCCCAGATTGGTGACACCACGGCAGTACAGGGAGGTGAAATCGCGGTAGCCCAGGTAGATGAAATCTGGGTGGGCCAGGGTGTCATGGAGGCACCTGGTGAATCTCCTCAGGTCATTGTGCAGGGACACTGGGTACACAAATGGCCACGTGCTCCTGCATGGTGCTGTCACAGTGGCTGCCAGCTCGCCCAGGGTGGCCACCACAGCCACCAGCGCTTCCAGCACCTGGGGAGGGGACAGGGGAGGTGGTGGGGACCTCATGGGACTTGTAGCCTCCTGGGGTGGGACCTTTGCCCTCCCAGGGTCCCCTTTGTCCCCTCCCTGGAGGTCTCAGCTGTCCCCTCTGTTCCTTTGTAACCACTCATCCCCTCTGCCAGCTCCCTGCAACGGCCTGTTGTCCCCTCTGCCACCCTTGGTCCCATCCACCCCTCTGTCACCTCCCCCCTTCCTTCCACTCCCTCCTGTCCCCTTTGTGACCCCCTTGTCCCCTCTGCCATCCCTCTGCCACCCCCTGCTGTTGCCCCCCCACCACTCCTCTGCCACCTCCATCATCCCCTCTGCCACCCCCTGCCTCCCCTGCCACCCTTGGTGCCTTCCACCCCTCTGTCCCCTCTGTCACCCTGTGCCCCCCCATCCCCTCCCGCCCCCCCGCACCAGGA
Source organism: Phylloscopus whistleri (assembly GCA_017589585.1). Taxonomy (NCBI): domain Eukaryota; kingdom Metazoa; phylum Chordata; class Aves; order Passeriformes; family Phylloscopidae; genus Phylloscopus; species Phylloscopus whistleri. The sequence continues at coordinate 109,279 of JADMLD010001610.1, read as the reverse complement.
TTGTCGCACCTCTTGAGGCTCCATGGCCGCTGGGGACACTCCTGAGGGAGGGGACACGCCCGGGTGACACTCGAGGAACAGGTGGGTCCGGGTGCGGCCCCTCAGCCCCCGCCAGTCCGGGCCCCGCGCCCGCCGCTGTCGCCGCCGGGGTCACAGCAAGGGGGGGACAGGGGACAGGGGACAGGGACAGGGGACAGGGGACAGGCAGCGTGTGCAGGCACTGCACTGCCCCAGAGCAGCAGCCGGGGCAGAGCTCTCTGCCCTCCCACAGAGGGCGTGGGGATTGATATTCCAGGAAATCTCTTGTTTGGTTTTAACCTCTGACTTGTCTGCAGGACATCCTGTACCTCACATCCATGTATTTTATTTCTTCCTCTGGTCCCACCCTGTTGTTCCACACTCCCTGGTAAATTAATAAATTCTTCTCTGGTGCTCTGGTTTCTGTCACTGTTATCTTATCACCAGCCTGCAGATGTGGGAAACAACAGAATTGTTTTACAACATTCTCTGAGTTGGTTATAACATACAAGTTATAATAGTTATAATATAAAAGCATTTTAGAATTGCGCAGTCTCTATTTTAATAGTTCACTAAGGCCTAGGATATAATATTGGTTATATATTAATGTAATATTATATAATCTCATATAAATAATAATAAATAATTAATACTATTACATCATATATTCTCCTGCAAGGCACCGAGGGGGCTCATTCACCCCCTGCCCCCACGTCCCTGAGTGTTCTCAAGTGTCCCTGAGTGTCCCTGAGTGTCCTCAAGTGTCCCCAGGTGTCCCCAGGTGACCCCATTGGCATCAACCTAAGAATTCCCATCAGGATTTGGGACAGTTACAATGAAAATTTCCTGAAAATTCCCCACATTTGTCTCAACCACTGTGCAGGGAGAGGGGAGGGGACAAGTGACACCAGCGATGTCCCCAGTGGCGTCACTGCCCCAATGACGCAGCTGTGTCCACAGCAGCCTCGGGATGTCCTCGATGGCTCTTTGGCCACTGCTCGGCCACCGGGGCCATCGTGTGTCAAGTTTTCAAGGCATCTTCATTGAAAACTATGGCGATGGGCAGTTGTAAAAGTAAAGTCCTTTCCTGCATGGCTGAATCAGCCTCATGGAGGCAGAGGTTGTCACAGTTCGAGCCAGTAAAGTCCCCCTGTCCCCAGCAGAAGCGGTGGCATCAGCAGCAGTGTGCAGGAAGCCTTGTAACATAAAATCTCTGACACAGCCTCGCACCTGGCCGGGGTACAATGAGCCCCATCAAGCCTGAGGGTTGGCCTGCAACCTCCCAGAGCGGCTCAGTAACATTTGCCAGACTGCGCTTCAAGTGTGTTTTGTAAAGCAAAGGCTTTAATGAAAGATAAAAGAACAAAGGATACAGAAACAAAAGCCGAGCACAGTTGCCTGTGACACCTGGCTAAGACACCTTAAAAAGTGCCTGAGCACCTCTGAGCTCATTCTTAAGTACAGGATGATTAAAGAGGGACAATTTGCCTTACTGCAAACAGAAGCAGCCACAGGTCCTGAGAAACCTCTCACAGCCCAACCAGTGCCCCTGTGCTGCCAATGCCCATGAGAAGGGCACAGAACTTTCCAGCTTGACTGCCTCATATGTTCAAAGGCAAACTGAAACTCTTTTTCCTTAAATAGAATCGTTTGCTTGGGTGTGGAAATGCATTCCTGCAAGTCTCTAAGGCCCAGACAGAAGCAACCACAGCAGCAGGGACAGCACCTGTACTCTGTGTCCCGTGAGCGTCCTGTCAGTCGCAGCCGCAGAAGCAACAACAGCATTTGTGACCCGTCCTCCCTGAGCCTGCCAGCATTCTCAAAGGAGAGCATTTTATCCTATTTTTGGCCAATCAGGTAGAAACATGGGTCCAGTATTGCCTTGTTGGGCCTGTCCTAAGCTAAGACTGATGTGCAACAACATTTGTAATTTCTTACACAAATTCTACACATATAGCTCGATCTGATCAGAGCACTGACGGGGGTGTGGGGGGGGTCCCAGTCCTGGATAAGGGGGTGCAGGGGGAATCCCAGTACCCGGAAATGGAGATTCAAGGGTGTCCCAGTGCCCAGGAATGGGGGTTCAGGGGGGTTTCCTGCCCAGGAATGGGGGCTCAGGAGGGTCCTGGTGCCAGATGAGGGGGTAGAGGGAGTCCCGGTGCTGGGGAAGGGGATGGAGAGGGGACACAGAACCCAAAATGGGGGTTCGGGGGGTTCCCAGAACCCGGAAATGGAAGTTCAAAGGGGTCCCGGTTTCGGGGGGGTCCCACTCACCTTTCACCCCGCCCCCAGGGTCCCCCAGGAGCCCCAGGAGCCCCAAGAGCAGCCTCAGCGCTGGAGCCATCGCGCTGCTCCGCTGCGGCCCCGCCCACAGCCCCGGCCCCGCTCCCAGAGCCGCCTCCTGCGTCGCCATTGGCGCCGGGATTTCCTGCTAGCCAATGGCGACCTGAACTGTCAGTGACGTCACCGGTCGCCGGGCAGATCCCGGTCTCGCAGGTTGGGAGCGGACGCGAAAGAGACCGAAGGAGCGCGGGGGGGAGGGGACGGGGGAATTCCCGAGAATTCGTCTGGATCCCTCTGGATCCCCGCTGCGACCCCCCTGGAGCCCTCTGAGAACCACGTCGGACCCCCTTAAGGAAACGCCGGGAATGGGGGTTCAGGTGGCTCCAGGTTCCAGATAATGGGGTGCAGGGATTTTCGGGGCTGGAGAAGGGGGTACAGGGGGGTCCCGGTGCCCCGAAATGAACGTTCAAGGGAGTCTCTGTGCCCAGGATTTCTGGGTTATCCCGGAAATGGAGGTGCGGTTGGGTCCCCGTGCCCAGGCATTGCGGTTCAGGGGGGTCCCGGTGCCGGGGGCAGTCACCGGTCCCCGGGCGGATCCCGGTGCCGCAGCTCGGGAGACGCGAAAGTGACCGGGGGAGCGCGGGGAGGGGAAGGGGACAGAGGAAAACCTGGGAATTCCCCTGAAGCCCCCCCGGGACCTCCCAGGACCCCCCCCCCCCCCCCCCAGACGCATAGAGAGTGGAGAACTGGGGGGACACAGAGATTGGGGCGTCTGGGAGGGTTCAAGGGTCAGGAAGCGGAACCAGGAGAGCCGGGAAGGGTCCGAGGTTCAAGGAAGGGACTGGGAGAGGCGGGATGGGGGTTCCGGGGGGTCCCTGTGCCCACGAAAGAGGGGTCCGGGCGTCCCCGGGGCTGAGGGAAGTGGGGTCTGGGAGCTGGGAAAGGCAGGACTGGGGGTCCAGGGGATCCCTGGGTCACGGGCAGGGGGCGTCTGGGGCTGGGAGCGGCGGGCGGATCCTGGGGACGCAGTTTGGGAGACGCGAAAGCGAAACGGGAGGGAAGGGGAATTCCAGGGAATTCATCTGGATCCCGCTGGATCTCCGCTGAGACCCTCTGGGACCCCTTTCCAGAAAGGGCCGAGAATGGAGAACTCGGTGGACGCAGAAATTTGGGAGATCTGGGGGTTCAAAAGCCGAGGAAAAGGGCGGCTCTGGGCTCCGGGAAAGGCGGGATGGCCGCGAAGGGAGTGCAGGGGGGTCCCAGAGCACTGACGGGGGTGCAGGGGGTGTCCCAGTCCCGGATAAGGGGGTGCAGGGGGGTCCCGGTGCTGGAGAAGGGAGTACAGGGGGGTCCCCGTGCCCAGAAATGGGTGTTCGGGGGGAATTTCCTTCCCGGAATTCGGGGTTCAAGGGGGTTCCTGGTGCCCAGAAATGGGGGCTCAGGGGGGTCCCGGTGCCAGATCAGGGGTTACAGGGGAGTCTCGGTGTTGGGGAAGGGGATTGAAGGGGGCCAGAGGACCCAAATTGAGAGTTCGGGGATGTTCCTGTGCCCAGGAATTGCGGCTTGGGGGGGTCCCGGTTTTGGGGGTCCCCCTCACCTCTCGTCGCGTTCCCCGGCTCCCCCAGGAGCCCCAGGAGCCCCAAGAGCAGCCCCAGCGCTGGAGCCATCGCAGCCGTCCCTGATCGCAGCTCTGGTGCAGCTCGAGAGATGCGAAAGTGCCCGAGGGAGCAGAGGGGAGGGGAAAAAAAGAATTCCAGGGAACTCAGCTGGATCCCCTCCTGGGACCCCTCTGGATCCCTCAGGGACCCTGCCAGGGGCGCCGGGGCGGGACGCGGGCTCGTCCCCGCTCTGCTCTGCCCAATCAGCGCGCAGAGCGAACCACGAGTGACGGCAGAACCAGCCAATCGCGGCGAGTGGCGGGCTCTGCACACGGCACGCACTCGGCTCCCTTTCGCTGAACTCCGGCATTTCTCGGAAACCTCGGCTGAGGAGCGGCCCCGGCGCTGGGCTCGGCCCGGGCAGGAGGCCAAGGAAGCGCTGCTGCCCGGAACCGCCGGGAGCTCGGGGGGAGCGGGACCTGAGGGCGCTGGGAGCTGGGGGTGAGTCCGGGATGGAGCACGGACCCACCTACAACCCCAGCAGGAGCCCAGGCAGGAGCAGGGGATGCCTGAGAGAGGCCCCGGGCCCGTGGGGAGCCCCTGCAGAGCCGTGGAAGTGGCTCCTGGCGGGACTTGCGAGCCCGTGAGGATCCCCGCTGGAGCCGCCGGTTCCTGAGGGACCGTGTTCCGTGAGAGGGGCCCCGGGCTGGAGCAGGACAAGGATTCCTCTCTTCGAGGGGGAAGCAGTGACATGACCTGGCTGTGACCCCCATGCCCTGCGCCTCGGGGTGGGGAGGGGGAGGGAATGGAGAATAAAGGGAAGCCGAGGAAGGAGGGAAAGGTGGGGGGAAGATTTTTTCGTAGGAATTATTTTCCTTCTCATTCTCTTCCTCTGATTTATAATAAATTCGATAATAAATTCAATTGATTTTCCCGAGTCAAATGTGTTATGCCCCTGAGCAGTGACTGAACTCTCCCCACCCTTACCCAGACCGTGGAGCCTTTCCTTATGTGTTCTGTTCCCTGCCCAGGGTGAGGAGGGGAGTAACGAAGAGATTTGGGCCTCTTTCCAGCATCCCCTGCTCCATCCCGGCCTCACCCCCAGCCCCCAGCGCCCTCAGGTCCCGCTCCCCCCGAGCTCCCGGCGGTTCCGGGCAGCAGCGCTTCCTTGGCCTCCTGCCCGGGCCGGGCCCAGCGCCGGGGCCGCTCCTCAGCCGAGGTTTCCGAGAAATGCCGGAGTTCAGCGAAAGGAGCGGAGTGCGTGCCGTGTGCAGAGCCCGCCACTCGCCGCGATTGGCTGGTTCTGCCGTCACTCGTGGTTCGCTCTGCGCGCTGATTGGGCAGAGCAGAGCGGGGACGAGCCCGCGTCCCGCCCCCCTGGCCCAGTAGCGGCGCCATTGTTGGAGCGTCTGTGTGGGCCCGGGAGCGGCGGCAGCGGCCGGAGTCCGGTGAGGCGGCGGCGGCGGAGCTCGGAGGCGGCCCCGGCGCAGCGCCCGGGCACGGGGCAGCCGCTTCTATCCTACCCACAGGAACCGGGACGAGCCAGCGCTGCTCCGGCAGCGGCTCCTGCCCAGGCACCCGCGGGAAGGAGACCGCGGGCAGCTGCTCCCGCAGCGCCCTCAGGGCACGGGGAACACGGCGCGGACACGGCACAACCGAGCCACAGCCAGAGCCCCCTGCCGCCCCCTCCGCCCGCAGCCAGCCCCGAGCCCCGGCACAACCCAGCGCGGCTCCCACCTGCGCCGGGGCCGCCTCCGAGCTCCGCCGCCGTCTCAGCGGTGGTTCCCAGTCACCCCCTGGATGATCCCAGTAACCTCCAGAGACTCCCAGTATGAGTCCGGTTTGATCCCAGTCACCCCCAGTATGATCCCAGTCACCGTTCCTGGGCATGGGGACCCCCCTGCACCCTCTTATCCGGCACTGGGACCCCCCTGCAACCCTTCCCGCCCATCCCGCCCTTCCCAGACCCCAGACCCGCCCTTTTCCTTCACCTTTGCACCCCCAGATCTCCCAAATTTCCCTCTCCCCTCCAGTTCTCCACTCCCAGCGCTTTTCAAGGGGGGTCCCAGGTGGTTCTCAGAGGGCTCCAGGGGGGTCGCAGGGGGGATCCAGAGGGATCCAGACGAATTCTCGGGAATTCCCCCGTCCCCTCGCCCCCGCGCGCTCCCTCGGCCTCTTTCGCTTTCGCGTCCCAACCTGTGAGACCGGGATCTGCCCGGCGACCGGTGACGTCACTGACAGTTCAGGTCGCCATTGGCGAGCACCGAATAGCGGCGTCAATGGCGAGGCCGGAGGCGGCTCTGGGAGCGGGGCCGGGGCCGCAGCGGAGCAGCGCGATGGCTCCGGATCTGGGGCTGCGGGTGCTCTTGGGGCTCCTGGGGCTCCTGGGGCTGCTCTTGGGGCTCCTGGGGCTGCTCTTGGGGCTCCTGAGGCTCCTGGGGGACCCTGGAGGCGCGGAGAAAGGTGAGTGGGACCCCCCGAAACCGTGTCCCCCCTGAATTTCCATTTGCGGGCACTGGAAATCCCCGAGACCTCCATTCCCGGGCAAGGGAACCCCACTGAACCCCCAGTTTGGGTCCTGTGATCCTCCTCCATCCCCTTCTTCAGCACCTGGACCCCCCTGGACCCCCTGATCTGGCACCGGGACCCCCCGATTTCCCACTCCTGGACATCAGAATCCCTTTGAACCCCAAATCACGGCACGGGAACCTCCCTGAACCCCCTTTCCTGGGCACTGGGACACCCTTGAATCTCCATTTCCGGGCACCGGCCCCCCCCTGCACCCCCTTATCCGGGACTGGGACCCCCCCGCACCCCTGTCAGTGCTCTGGGACCCCCCTGCACCCCCTTTTCGGGCATCCCGCTTTTCCCAGACCCCAGTCTCGCCCTTTTCTTTGACCTTTGGACCCCCCAGATCTCCCAGCTTTCCGTGTCCCCCCCGTTTTCCACTCCCGGCGCTTCCCCAAACGGGGTCCCAGAGGGTCCCGGGGGTTTCAGGGGGGTCGCAGCGGGGATCCAATGGGATCCAGATGAACTCCCTGGAATTCCCTTTTCCCCCCCGTCCCCTCCCCCACCGCGTTCCCTCGGTCACTTTCTCTTTCCCGTTGCCCAGGCTGCGCCTCCGGGATCCGCCCGCCTCTCCCAGCCCCAGACCCCCCTTGCCCGTGATCCAGGGACCCCCTAGACCCCCAGTCCTGCCTTTCCCAGCTCCCAGACCCCACTTCCCTCAGCCCCGGGGACCCCCGGACACCCCTTTCGTGGGCACAGGGACCAGCCCCCCCGGATCCCCCATCCTGCCTCTCCTTAGTCCCTTCCTTGAACCTTGGACCCTTCCCGGCTCTCCCGGTTCCGCTTTCCTGATCCTTGGACGCCCTGAGACCCCCCCAATCTCTGCGTTCCCCCAGTTCTTCACCCTGTGCATGGGGGGTCCCAGGGGGTCATGGAGGATCCCAGGGGGGATTCTGGGCCCTGGGACCCCCCTGAATTTCCATCCCTGAGGACTGGGACCCCTCTGCAGCCCCTTAACCTGGACCAATCCCCCCCTGCACCCCCTTTCCTATCTATCCTGCCTTCCTCAGTCCCCAGATCCCCCTTTTCCTTGACCCTGAGACCCCTTGGACCCCCATTCCTGCTCTTCTCAGCACCCAACCCCCTTTTCCTCTTCATCAAGGACCCCTGAGCCTCCTATTCCCAGGTCTCCACACCTTATGACCCCTCTTTCCTTGGCACTGGGGACCCCTGGACCCCCTTCCTGGCAGTGAGAATCCCCTGGAACCCCCATCCCACCTCTCCCAGTCCCTGCACCCCCGTCCCCCTTCCATAACCCTGGAACCCCCTGAGCCCCCATTTCTGGACACCGGAACCCTCCTGCACACCCTTTCCTGTCCATCCCACCTCTCCCACCCCTGCAAACCCTTTCCTTGGCCCTGGGATCCCCAAACCCCTTCCCAGCTTTCCCAGTTCCCCCTTTCATTGATCCATGACCCCCAAATCTCCATGTCCCCCCCCAGTTCTCCACTCCCTGCATTACCTGAGCGTGGCTGTGTCAGAGCCCAGCCCGGGAATCCCCCAGTTCATGGAAATGGGGTTCGTGGATGGGATCCCCTGCACCCGCTACGACAGCGAACGGGGCCGGGTGGAGCCGCTGACGCAGTGGATGAAGGACGGAGCTGAGCCGGGATATTGGGATCTCCAGACCCAGATTGCTGTGAGGAACCAGCACAGGGCTGCTGTGAGCCTGGAGACACTGTGGGACCGGTACAACTAGAGCAGGGGTGAGTGGGGGATCTGTGGGGCTGGAATGGGATCTGTGGGATTGGGATGTGTTTCCATGGTGCTGGGATGGGATCTGCGGGGCCAGTTTGGGATCCACGGGGTTGAGATTTGGATCCATGGGGTGCAAGGGGCTGGGATGAGGCTCTGTGGGTCTCCATCAGACTTTGGGGCTCCATAGGGCTGGAATGGGACTCTGTGGGGCTGGGACACAATTCCATGGGTCTCTGTGGATACAATCCCCCCAGGTCTCCACATCATACAGTGGTTTATGGGCTGTGAGCTCCTGTCTGATGGGAGTGTCCGTGGATCCTACCAGCATGGCTACGACGGGCAGGATTTCATCTCTTTCGAGCTGGGATCTGGGAGATTCGTGGCGGCCGACGGCGCTGCTGAGATCACCAGGAGGCGCTTGGAACATGAAGGGATCAAGGCTGAGTATTTCACAAATTACCTGAAGCACATCTGCTTGGAATTACTCAAGAAATACGTTGGATACGGGCAGAAGGAGCTGGGGCGCAAAGGTAGGTGGGAATTTGGGATTTGGGAATGGAGGACTGGAGAACATGGTAATTCCTCTTGGAATTCCATGGGCAGATGTCACCCCCATCCCATTCCCATGGAATTCCATGGATACATCTCACCGTTATCCCATTCCAGAGCCCCCTGATGTCCATGTGTCTGAAAAAGAGGAACACGGGATGCTGATCCTGTCCTGCCGCACGTACGGATTCTACCCCAGGACCATCGCAGTCAGCTGGATGAAGGGGGATGCAATCTGGGATCAGGAGACGGAGTGGGGCGGGGTCGTTCCCAACAGCGATGGCACCTTCCACACCTGGGCCAGGATCGAGGCGCTGCCGGAGGAGCGGGAGCAGTACCGGTGCAGGGTGGAGCATCCTGGAATGCAGGAGCCCGGGATCTTTGCTTGGGGTGAGGCTGGGAATGTGGGAATTGGGAATTGGGAATTCTCAAATGGGATTCCCCTTCCCCTCCTCACTATCTTGCATTTCCCAGAGCCAACATCTGGCAGGAATCTCACTGTGGTGGTCGCTGTGTCCATCATCGCTGCTATCCTCATCCTCATCTTCATCCGATTCACTGTCTGGAAGCTCCAATCCGGTACCACACGGGATGGGGTCAGGAAGGGGCACGGATCCACCTGGCACCATTTCAGGAATCCTGTGCCACTGATGCTGATCCCACTGTTCTTCCACAGGGAGGAGGGACAGGAATGGATACAGCATGGCAGCCGGTGAGTTCCAGTTGCAGATCCAGCTCTGGATCCCCTCTGTGCGGATCCCAGGATGGATCCTGGGGTTAATCCTGGTGTGTAATCTGTGCTGGAATCTCATGGATCTTTTCTCTCTGCAGGAAAAGATGTGGGAACCAATGGCTCCCACAGAACGGGATCAGGGTGGGATTCCAGAGGGAGATCGGGGCAGGATGAATGGACTGGGATCAGGGAGGGATTCTGGATCAAGGCAGGGGTCCAGAGCAGGATCAGATGGAATTTTGGGGTAAGATCAGGGCTTGATTCTGTAGCAGGATCAAGTGGGATGGATGGGGCAGGATTGGTGCGAGATGGATGGCGCAGGATCAGGGCTAGATTCCAAACAAGAATCAGGTGGGATGGAATGGAGCAGGACTGGGGCGGGATTAGATGGGATTCTGGATCAAGGCAGGATTCCAGTGCGGGATTTGTTGGAATGGATGGAACAGGATCAGGTTGGGATTCCAGAGAGGGATTGGGGCAGGATGGATGGGGTGGGATCAGGTGGGATTCTGGAGCAGCTCCTGCTCTCCATGGACTTCACAGCCAGGTCCATTCTGTGGGCTGGGGATAGGGACAGGGTGACACCGTGACCCTCTCTCATCCCTGCAGGAATCACTGCCTGAACGATCCATGGAGCTGGATCCAGCCCCTTTCCTCTTCCCGGGAAAGCCGAGAGCTGCCGGCAGAGCTCATCCTGCTGCTCCCACCCACCCCACAGCTCTTGCTAACGGATCAATTTCCCATTTTCCAATGTATTGGCAAAGATATTCCCAATGCTTTATTTCTGGTGTTAAATTATCCTGCTTTGGGCAATAAATCGTAGGGTTTAGGGTTATAACTGTAAAAGTGTTTATGGTTTATGCTCACCAGAAGTTCCTATAGGAAAGGAAGAGCTGCGGGTTGGTTCCAGATGGTTGGAAGTCGGTTGAGGGGTGAGAGGCAGTTGGGAGTGAGGAGAGATTCAGCTGAGTGATGGTTGGAAGTGAGGTTGTAATTGGCTGGAGGGGCACATGGACAGCAGATCAGATGTGATCAGAATGGTGGTTGGACAGTAGGACGTGTGGACAGCAGCACTGCAGCTGGGCCAGCCAATGGGGCCCTTCTTTCTGTTTAGTTCTGTTAGGCCTTGGTTTGGTTTCAGTTGTGTCAGGTAGAGATTAGAGGTATAAAAAGGGTGCAATTTCTACAATAAATTGGTCTCCTTTGGATGCCTAAGGGGGTCCGTGTCGCTTTGTTCCCCATTGCTACAAATGGCGCCTAAACAGGGACCTTTAAGGTGACACAGGGTGTGCAGACTGCTCTGGTGGCAACTCCCACTGGGTCAAGGAACCGGCCAGGAAGAGTCCAGCAATAGGATCCGGGAAGAGTTCAGGAAAGCAACTCGAGGAACTGAAAGTGTGCACACATCACCTGGAGGGTGAGTAGACCAGTGAGAGCAAGTATGGGAGGAAGAATATCCCTGGAGCAAAGCATGAGCCTGGGCCAGGTACGGTGGCTCGTATATCAGCAGTCTGTTAGTATGGCTGATGGAAAGTTAAACACCCTGCTGGATGGGGTGCCGGACCATGTCAAAGATTTTCCCCTTTGTGGGCCCCTACAATCCGAAGCCTGGAAAGTGGTGGGGCAGAGACTTTTTAATATTGCTGGGGATGGTGATGCTGGAGCCTGCGGCCACCTCTCTACATGGGGGACAGTTCTGGCGGCAATTAAAGGAAATGGCATGAACACCGGACACTGCGCGGCTTTGGGAGCCGGACACGATGCCGGTGTTCTTCAGCCCAGCCAGCTCCCGGCACCGGCGCCAGGAGTGGGCTGCCCCCAGAAAGCCAGGCATTCCGAGGTGCAGCTGTAGGGCACAGTTGCTCTATAGCACCTATAGCTCTATAACACCTCTATAGCACAGGTGGCACGCGTCGAGGGCAGGGACAAGGAACAGGGAGAGGCCTTCTGTGTGATTTCCAAAGGTGTTTATTGCCCCGAGCGTCAGGGACAGAAAAAGGCACAGAACCTGGGCTTGCAGGGGCTTACAATGGAGGAGGTCTTGGGAGAGGATACAATTTCCAACCAATAAGGGTGACATGGGGGAGGAACATAAAGCGGGGTGTACAATACACAGAGCAATGAAAGAACACAAGGGGAGGGAACAGTTTAAACCAACCACTGGGGCATCGAAGGTTGGGGGATTGACAGGGAAGGGTCTGGAAGAAGGGGCAGGGTTAGGGAAGGATTGACAATTCTGTAGGAGGAAGGAAGGGCAGGTCTAGGGAAGATAGACAACCAGCGTAAAACCAACAATACAGGGGAAAAGGTGAAGCAGGATTTCTTAGGGAACGTGGGCGTGAGGCATTTTGGAATGAGATTTGAACTACCCCAAACTGGGCCTCAGTTTCAGGCTTGTCTAGAAGTAGACAGGCCTGTGGCATAGCTAGAAATTTAGGTTAAGGTGTGTTTAAGCATTAGATAGAATATTATAGTATGATCACACTGACTTCCTTAAGGGTGAAATGGTTTACCTTTTTTCTCACACTGAATGCCAATTAGAAAACACTTGTAACTGTAAACTATCTGAAACTGCATTTAACCTGCCATCCTGGAAGAATAAAGGGAGAACGCATGATCTAACCAAATTGGTCGTATGTGCATTGCTCGGTCCAGCTTCCCACTCTAATTAAGAGTTCCCTGGCTTCTTCTGGCACCCAAACAGGGACAAAGTTCACTTGAATGCGATTCTGTTCGCTTAAATGCGGTCTGGATTGCTTAAATGCAGAGTTTGATTGCTTAAATGCAGAGTTTTGATTAATAATTTTGCTTAAATGCGGCTTTGATATGATTTTGATATCATTTTTTGTGTATTAATGCAGTCTGAATTTTGCGCTTCAATGCGGTTTGATTTTTGCACTTAAATGTGGATTTGAAGTTCGCCTAAACGCGGGAGAAGTCTCCGTGCTTGATTCCGGACCAGAGCGGAATGGGAACCGAGTCTCCCCGAGCTGCGGACGGTGCTGGGACGAGCGAAGAAGGAGCTGGGAAGCTGGAAGCGTGATTGTGGAGTTTCATTTGAAGAGAAACAGCGACACGCAGTGGAGAGAGAGGTAAGCTGCGGTCTGGAAACAAAGAAATCAAAAGTAAGATGGAAAAAGAATTCCAGGCCGCGACTCAACTTCTAGCAAATATTATCTCTAAGAGAGGTGAAAAAATTAAAGGAAGTGAACTAGATAAGTTGGCCGTATGGGCCAGAAAAAGAGGAAAGCTGAGCAAACCATCGCTTGCATTTAATGAGGCAGAGTGGAAAGAAATAGGCGAGTTGCTATGGGATCTTGCCATCAGCGGTGGGAGAGAAGGAAAGTTGTCTCAGGAGTTTGGTGCCGCTTGGAAAAAAGTTATGGATACCTTGCAGACATTCTCAGCTGAGTGGAAAGCCGCCCAGGTTGTGATCTAAGCTCTGAAGGGGGTGGTGAATGAAACAAAAGAAATACAGAGATCTTCTAAGGTTACAAGGTATTTTGGTATCGGTAATACACGCTCAGTAAGGGGAAATGCAGCTCCAATTTGTTCCACGCTGCAAGAGGTAGTGAACGTGGTCTCGGAGTGCGTGGTTCAGCCACCGGAAGTGCCTCCCGCGAGAGCCAGGCAGACTGAGATAGAACAGGAGGCGCCGCGCTCCCCAGACCCCGGGGGTGTGGTGGAAGATGAGATCCTAGGCAGAGCCGAAGGTGCAGAGGAGCTGAGAGCGGGGCAGTGAGGAGAGCGAGGCGGTGTGGCTCCCTCCCCCCACGGGAAAACAAAGCGGCAGCGGTGTGGACAGCCGCAGCTCCACAGCCAGCCACGGTGCAGCCAGCAGCTCATTTTTCAGAAGCCACAGCGGCACAGTGCTCCCTGCCCTCTGACTCCGATTCAGATGGCGAGAATTCCGATCCCAATTCTCACGGCACGCCGCGACTGCAGAACCAATCACAGCGTGCAAACAAACTGCAGCAAATAATAGCCAAGCTTGCTGATTTATCAAACCGCCAAACTCGATTAGAACAGCAGACAGCTGCGGTTTCCCAATTTTCCCCACAAAACAGGCAGAATCTCACAGCTTTGCAGTCTGCACAGCCTGCTCCGTCGTTTCCACCTTCTGCACAGCAGATGGCGCTGCCAGTTGCCCAACAGAATCCGATACAAAGGTGCTGGGCTGGCGTCTTGAAACAGGCGGTCCTCGAAGGAGATTTACACGTACCTAACTCAATTGCTTGTCCAGTTCTTAGAGAAAATGCCCAGGCTCGGTGGGAACCTCACGAATGGAAGGTATTGAGTTCAGCAAAGCACACAGTTACTACTTACAGAATAAGGTCAGAAGCAGCCAGAAACATAATTCAGTACATCTTCACAGCAGATGTACTTTGCCCTGCAGATTGTACTAACATCGCTTCGCTGCTGCTAACACCCTCACAGCTTCTCATTTTTGAAAGAGAGTGGAGGTGTTTGGCAATTGAAGAGGCAAACAAACATCAAGAAATAGGGGATCCTTTTCATGGACTTCAGCCAGCTATGCTGACAGGACAAGGACCCTATGCTACAACCAACGTCCAGCTCACCTTCCCCATTGAGATCCATCAGATGGCTCAAACATTGGCCCACAGAGCCTTGCTTCTAGTTCCTGACAAAAAGAAACCTGCACCATATGCTACCATCAGACAAGGGGCCACAGAACCATATGGACAATTATTGATAGACGGTCAGCTGCTTTAAAAGATGCACAAGACCTAAATACAGACGGCAGGAACACCTATTTTGTTCCCTCACCTTTGAAAATGCCAACTCACGTACCAGAGCCATCCTGGCTACCCTACCCCAAGGTTGTACAGTTGACGAGATGCTGATACAAGCAACCGGAGCGGAACAAAATAACCAGACAGCAGCATTTGCAATGGCCATGAAAGATGCAATACAGAAACAAGCACACATCATTGCAGCAGCTCTGTCAGGAGGCACCATCAATTATCCCAGCGACAACGAAAATCCATCATCTGACATTCCTGATTTTCAGTGTGATGAAACAGGCCATGTCATGCTAGGGCCTGCACCGACAACTTTGGACTCCCTTGAATGATGCACAAGGGATGAAAGAAGAAAACAACCTGCAGTTGTGATACATCACCATGCAGTGAAGAAGGGAAGATCACAGGCAATTCCAGGACTTTATGTTTGTCACAAGAACATGAAAATGGGTGAATGACAAAGACTGAGTTTTGTGTTGTTTAATGCTTGTAGTTGTATGTGTGTTTTTGCAGGAGAAGCAGAACCTGTTTGGTGCTGAGTTGATTTACCCGTGTATGTTCCCAGTCAGAGATAACAGCTAACAGTGATGACAACAGTGACATACCTGGAGCACCTATGACGACCCTGAAACTGCTGAGAACTGACTTTATAAAATACAGAAAATAGTTAATTAGTTATAAGATTAAGTTTAGTAATAAGTTGTTTTTAGTATTTAGAATTAAGTAATAACCAGTTAAATGAAGTGTTTGTTTTAATTAGTGGTTTGGTGAAAAAGGTATAACTATACCATTTAATTTTTTTTGTATTTGTTCAATCGGAGTGTTAATGAATTTTATGACAGAGTTTAGAGCTTGAACTCAAGCCAAAATTAACCCAGAGAGTGTTTTGGAGCACAAGCTGTTGCTGTTGCACCAAATTTTAAAGCCACTGGTACTGAACCCCAAGAACTGGATCGTTTGGACTCTGTGCCAGGCAAATATTGTTTAATATTTGGACACCTGGCTACAAAATCAGGTTTGTTGTCCATGAAAGAAAAGCAGCCAAAAATGGTAACACTTAGCTGTTTTTTGAGTTTCTATTATATTATAATTATTTTGAATTTGTTAAACCATTTTTTAATCAATGTATAAACAGCTTTCACAGCTGAAGAGTAACA
Organism: Phylloscopus whistleri; assembly: GCA_017589585.1. Classification (NCBI taxonomy): domain Eukaryota; kingdom Metazoa; phylum Chordata; class Aves; order Passeriformes; family Phylloscopidae; genus Phylloscopus; species Phylloscopus whistleri. The sequence continues at coordinate 93,912 of JADMLD010001610.1, read as the reverse complement.
TGGGAAAATTTATGGTTGTTGACACTCCATTTGACAAATGGTTTGATTTATGGGGTTTTATTGGGTGGATCAAAGATTTGATCTGTTTTGGTGTGATGATTTTGTTGTTATTATAGTTATTTTAGGTTTTATGCTCGTTTGTTATAATGTATGCAAAAATAATTAGCTGTGTTTTAAGTTACCTTAAAAAGAAAATGGGGGAGATGTAGCAAAATGAGCTGAGCTATCCCAAACTGGGCCTCAGTTTCAGGCCTGTCTAGAAGTAGACAGGCCTGTGGCGCAGTTAGAAATTCACTTTAAGGCATGTTTAAACATTAGATAGCATAGTTATAGTATGGTTATGGTGACTTCCTTAAGGGTGAAATTGTTTACATTCTTTTTTTACACTGAATGCCAATTAGAAAACACCTGTAACTGTAAACTATCTGAACTGTATTTAACCCCCCTTTCCAGAGGAATGAACGGAGAACACATGATTCAGCCACACTGGTTTTCGTTCTGCATTGCTCGGTCCAGCTTCCCACTTTAATTAAGAGTTCCCTGGCTTCATAAACTGGTCAGGGCAGGGGGAAATCTCTACTGGTCTGTAGATATTCATACTGGTCTATACTGGTCTGAACTGGTTTATACTGCTCTGTACTGGTCCATACTGGTCCATACTGGTCCGTACTGGTTTATACTCACACATGCCCGCACACAGCACCATTGGCCCCATGGCCAGCCCGTGCCCGGCCCAGAGACCAACTCATCCAAACTGGTCTATACTGTATTGGTTGGTACTAGTCCATACTGGTCCGTACTGGTTTTTACTCACACACGCCCGCACACAGCACCATCGGCCCCATGGCCAGCCCGTGCCCAGCCCAGAGACCAACTCATCCAAACTGGTCTATACTGGTCTGTACTGGTCTGTATTGGTTGGTACTGGTCTATACTGGTCCGTACTGGTTTTTACTCACACACGCCCGCACACAGCACCATCGGCCCCATGGCCAGCCCGTGCCCGGCCCAGAGACCAACTCATCCAAACTGGTCTATACCGGTCTGTATTGGTTGGTACTGGTCTATACTGGTCCGTACTGGTTTTTACTCACACACGCCCGCACACAGCACCATCGGCCCCATGGCCAGCCCGTGCCCGGCCCGCAGCCAGCGCTGGCACAGCCGTGCCCGGTGCTCCTCACGCTCCAGCTCTACCGCCAATACCTCTGAGGGCCCAGCCCTGCAGAGAGCTGGCTTGAAAATAATTAGCTGGATGGCATGGTCGCATGTGTCTTGATAAATCAAAAAGGTTTAATAAAATAAAGAAAATAATACAGAACAACAAAGATTAAAGCCGAACACAGCGTAGGGATCGATCCCACACCTGTTACAACACCCCGAGAATGCGAGGAGCCCCTTTGTTCTGTCCCCTTTTCTACTTAATGACTGAGGATGGATCTATTGGAAAACTGCCAATAGAAAGAGGTATAGGTTTTGACGAACAGTGACAAGGTCCAACAGGTGCTCCTCTCCTGGCACTGAGCCAATTACAAAGAGAAAAACACAGAACTTTCTGGTTAAGTTTCCTAAAATGTCCAAAGGTAAACCGAAACCCTTTCCTTATACAGAAATGCCCACACAGGAGTGGGGGGTGCATTACTACAACAGGCCCTGGCTCCCTTATAAATACCCGATTTACACCCGAGTCCTGGATCAAGGGTCCCAAATTCCTTGCCTCACCACTGTCTAGTTGCACACCTGGACCCACAGGGTCCCAGACCCGAAGTAACCAGGCCGTGTAAGCCTCATGTCCCCATCGTACAGTATCTTTTTGCAGATTACCTAGACTTTCATATGACAGGGACTTGGTGGTAATCTCAACTTGTGGCTCCCCTGTGGGTTGCGAGGGCCCTCCTTTCTTATCCTTATTACTTGGGTTTGATGACTTCACCTCAGACTTCTTTGTTTCCACAGGGGTGACTGCTGCTGGCTGTGACTGCCCCTGTGGTTCAGCTGGAACCTGGACGGTTGTAATGTCTGTGGGTTCCACTGCTGCACAATCAGACTCTCTCTTTTGGGGCAGGAGGAGGGCTTCCCACCCGCTGGGGAAATGTATTCCCTCAGCATCTGGCCCATCTCGTGTATCTCCTTCAGCAAAATCCCCACCCAATCTGGCTGGTTTATTTCTGAGGCTGGCTATGGGGCAAGGGCGGGCCATGGGGCAGCATCCCTATTTTGTGGGGTAGGTATCAGGGGGGTTATCCAGGTCAATCTCCCCTTATCTCTGAATGCTAAATAGAGTAGGCCTATAAGCAACACCAGCCACTCTATGATATCATTAGCATTCAGAGCAGATTTGAACCCTTCAAAAATTGATGGGACCCAAAGAGCCGAGTGAAGGGTTGGGAAAAAATTTCCCCTGGTGCCATTTCCTCACAGTAGGTGCCATTGTTAAAGTAACCCCCAAAACACTGTTAGTATGTGGTACCTCGGAATCCATGTGCCTGCCTTCCAGAGGAAGTTAAAGATCCATGAATTCTTCACCTCACTAACCCAGAAACCAAACTGGGTAACAGCCACAGGAGCCTTAGTTATAGGGCCCATGTTTAGATAAGGGCCTGCAAATGGGAGAAATACAGCCACAACCACATGCCACCCAAACCAGGGTAAGACCACATGATTCTACTCAAGAAGGTTTCTATATCCAGTACACAAGAACTTAACTCACTCAAGAACTGTTATTCCTTTTCCTCTCAATGCCCTTGTGGCTCACGTTGGGCACCAAAAGCTGTCTTGGTTTGGAAAGACAGGTATCTGCCAGGGAAAGCTGTAGTTTCCCTTGGAATGGAGAATGTAAACCACTCACCCCCTCCAAATTATTATAATTTTGCAATTCAGGGCTTTAGGCAAAGATTTGGGAATAGGAATAACAGTTCTTTACTAGAAATGTTAACAATACAAATGCAGTAGTACAAAAAAACCCAAGCAAACAAACAAAAATCTGAGAAACCCTGACAGAGTCAGAGATACAACCTGACACCCTGTTGGTCAGGCTGTTGGAAGCAGTCCACAGTAAGTCCTCCCGGAGCGGCAGATGTGGTTCTGTTGGGGTAGAGATGATCCTGAGGGAAAAGGGTCCAGTGATGGTGAGAAGGGTCCGATCTTCCTCCAGGAATCCAGTGGAACCAGATCCCTCATGTTCCTACGTCTCAGTTTTTATCCAGGTAGGAATGGTTGGCTCCTCCCACACTGGGTGGAGCATCTCACAATGGGATGAGGGAATGTGTCCTGTCATTGGATTGAACACAGAAGATTTTCTGGGGTTGAAAGTCAACAAATCCACTCTCCCCAAGGAATTCCCAATGTCGGTCTGTGTCCCGATGGATGTTCCTGCCCCAGCGTTCATCCAGGTGCCCAAGCGGGGGCCAGGAAGATCTGGAGCCCCCCCAGCCAGGTGTCTTCCCAACATGGATCACCAGGACCACGGATGACTAGGGCTCTGCCCAATGGGGGTCACTGGGGATCATCCAACGCTGATCCTCCCATGAGGGATGGAGCTGGAGCAGCGCACGAAGCTCTTCTCGCTCTCAGGGCACTCCCAGGGCTTTCCTTAGTGGTGACTCCGTTGGTGTCTGGTCAAGTTAGATCTGTCTGAGAAACTCTTCCCACACTCAGGACACTCGTAGGGCCTCTCCCCGGTGTGGATGCGCCGGTGGATGGTGAGGGTGGAGTTGTACTTGAAGCCCTTCCCGCAGTCGGGGCAGCGGAAGGGCCTCTCCTCCGTGTGAATCCGCTTATGGATGAGGAGAGTGGAGCTGGTCTGAAACCTCTTCCCACACTCGGGACACTCAAAGGGCCTCTCCCCAGTGTGGATGCTCTGGTGGTATTTCAGGTTGGAGCTGCATCCAAAGCTCTTTCCACATTCCAAGCAGATGTAGGGCCCTTCCCCAGTGTGGATCACCTGATGCAGGATCAGGGATGAGCTTCTTCTGAAGCTCTTCCCACATTCCCCACACTTGTAGGGCTTTTCCCCAGTGTGGATCCTGTGGTGTTGCCTAAGACAGCGCTTCTGGCTGAAGCTCTTCCCACATTTCCCACACCCATAGGGCTTTTCCCCAGTGTGGATCCTCTGGTGTTGCACCAGGTTGGAGCTCTGGCTGAAGTGCTTCCCACATTCCCCACACTCGTAAGGCCGTTCCCCAGTGTGGATCCTCTGGTGCCGGAGCAGGTAGTACCTGTAGCTGAAACCCTTCCCACATTCCAAGCACTTGTGGGGCTTCTCCCCTCCATCAGGCTTCTCCTCCAGCTCTGAGCTCTGGCTGGATCTCCGGCCACCCTCCTGGCACAGGGTGGGTCTTTCCTCCTTGCAGCTCCCTGGGCTGGGTTTGCAGCCCCTCCTCCTGCGGGATCTCCGGGGCTTTTCCTCCTCCTCCATCCGGACACTCCTTGGGAATGAAAAATCCTGGTTTGGAAAGAAAACAAGAGGAGAGCACCTTAGGCTGGGGGTTCCTCCTTGCCCAAGCTCCTGTCAGGAAATGATTGGGCACCTTGTGTCTGTAAGAACCTCCAAAACACCAAGATTCAGCCCAAAAGTCCTCCAAACATCAAGACACAGATCAAAAACTCACCAAATATCCACACTCAGCCAAAACCTCTTCTAAATCATAAGGATGTCCTGCAAACGAGAAAGCCCCAGGGAAGGAAGAAGAGGAAAGCGTCTTTACAAACAGATGCTGGGAATCTGCTTGGAGATAGGGCCAGGCACTTGGACACAAAGAAGGGACAGAAGAAGCCCTCAGTTCCAGAAAATGCTATTAACTGACAACACAGACTGCTGCCCAGCCAAGGTCCTGCTCAATTCAGGAACTTCCAGAAGAAGAACAAAGACTTAACAGAGCTGTGAATATCCCTGCCTAGACAGAAGTGGGGTGCATATTTAGGGGGGTATGTGGTAGGTGTATTGGGAAGTCTGTACCTCTCAAGTACTTCAGCCAACAGGGAAAGGGAGAGGGAGATGCAGCCAGGAAAATCAGGATGAAAAGGAGGCTGCGTCCTCCAACAACTGGAGAGACCCCATGGGAAATGTCCCATGGCCTCTCCCTCTTCTTATGAATGAAATGACTTGTACAGGACTCCTCTGCCTTCTCTGTGGACACAAACCTCTGGTGAAGGGAATTTTTCCACACACCTTGGGGCTGGTCTGGAATTCCTTCCACCGCCCAGGGTGGCGGGCAGTGAGTGGAGCTGAAGGTGCCTCACCCAGTTTGGGTGATCGGCTCCCTTGGGTGGCAGCGGCACCGGGGATTGACTGGGGACCCGAGAGTGTCCAGGAGACAGACGAGTGACAGATCGGGGGGTCTCTGAAGATTCAGCAGGGAGAGAGCACTGAAAATCTCATCAGGGAGGACACTGGAATCTTCAGGGAGGAAACATGGCAGGGCACCCATGCAGGGTAGAAAAGGAAAGCCAGGAAGGGGTCCCAGCAAAAGGGATGATGATCCCAAAATATCTCTGAAGGGTCCCTTGGGAGAATGTTGAGGTAGTTTGCACATTCTCCCAGAGGTAATTAAGGACATGGACACCCAGGGGGGCAATGAGGAAAGTCAAGAAGAGATTTGGACAACAGGGGATGGATGGTGTTGGTGTGCTGGGAAGGGAAAGGGTGAAGGGGAGTGTGCAGGAATATGGTTGAGGCAAGGAGCAGCAGCAGGAATCGCTGTGGTAAGAAAAACAACAATGGAAAATTGGAGGAAGATGGGAAATGTGGATTCCACGTGCAAGGATCGAGATTATCCTTGAATGATTTTGTTTGGGGCGCTGCAGAAATGAATGATTTTCCAGAAAGCTCAGAAGCTGTGCACCCACAGGCACTCAGGGGGGCTGCAGGAGGGGCAGAAGAAGGCCCTGGAGCACTTGGTCACAAAGGCACAGCAGGGGAAGGCAAGAAGGGATGAGGAAAAGGCCAAGGGGAAGGCAAAGGCCATGGTAGAGTTTCTACAGCCCCTGAGGGATCAACCCTAGGGCCCAAGGGGGCCCCAGCACCCAGGGCACCGGCTCGGCCACAAGGACCTGGCAGAGGCATTGCCCTCCTGGGCAGGGGAGAGCCGACCCAAACAGCCCCTGGGAAGGAATCAGGCTTCCATCTGCAGGGCACAAGGACACGGCAAGCACAGACAGCAGCACCCTCACCACGAGCAAGTCCACCCCTGCAGGGACATGGATTGGGAGGAGTGGCAGAGCTCCCATTGCACCAGGGACCCACTGCACTGGAGCCCTTGAGAACATTCAGGGTGGCTCTGCATCGACAGGAGGCCTTTCCTCACAGACACAGGGGCCTCTCCATCCCCTCTCAATCTCAGACCTAAGGGGGGAAAATGCCAAAAATGTCTTGATTATTCAGGGGATAAGTGGGAAAGATAAACAGCTGTGTTTAATTCAACCCCTACTAGCAGATGTGGGGATGGGTTGGAAATGCAGGAATTTTCATTTGCTCCTAAATGTGATTGTCATTTACTGGGAAGGGATTTGATGGCTGAATTGGGGATGCAAATTAATATTGTCAAAGGTGACACACAGGCTAGTTCTCCTGTACCTTGGTGACAAATGTCTGGCAAGGTCTGGGCTGAAGTGAACCCAGAAGTGTGGGCAGCCACAGGGAAATTGGGAAAATCAGATCCCCAGCCTCTCCAAATTCCTCTGAAGCAACCAGGACAAGTGGGGTCTAAAAGCAATACCCCATTCCAAGGGAGGGAAGGAAGGGCTTACAACCTGGTATTGAGCCCCTGGGAAAGGCAGGGCTTTTGGAGCCAGGGCTCTCTCCCTGGAATGCTCCTATGCTGCCAGGCAAGAAACTGGATGGATGGAGACCAGAGGGAAAGCAGAATTTTTAAGTGTTAAATAACTGACAAACTAAGGCTCCTGCCCTGGACCGCCCAGAAAGGAAAAACAAATTTGAATTGTATGTGGATGTTAAACAGAGCCAGGCCAAAGGAATTCTTGGGCTCAAATGCTGAACCCTGTGGCCAGAGAGTGGCCTCATTGTCTGCAGAATTGTGCAGCCACAGCTTGAATGGGAACTGAGGCCTGACAACTGATGGCAGGAGAATCTCCTAAAGTCTGGCACCAAATCAAAGCTTTGGGAACCACAAGAGCTTCTAAACGGGTGAGCAGTGCTCGGTTATTACAGGATGGAACTTGTTCAGTGGCACAGGAGGATTTAGAATTGAGGACAGGGGAAGGGTTTAACCTAGCCTGCTGCTTGAACAGCCTGCACAGGGGGCTGGGAAGAGACCCATGACTGCATTCAAGTAAGAGAGATTTGGGCCGGGGCTGTGAGATATTCATGGGACACACCCACCTTGGGACTTTGCTGCTCACAACATCCAACCAGGATATCGGGTCCTGCCCAAGGAGTGGGAAGAAGCACCACTGGTGGCCAAGTGGCCTGGCCCATCCCAAGTGTCCCTGAGCACAGAAGCAGCCCCAGCACAGCTGAACACGGGGGGACCCTTCACCCTGGGCTCAGGGTCTCTGAAGCCCCCGAGATTTGGACTTCCCGGCTGCAGGAGGAGGATGGGAGGCTGCGACTGCCCCTGCACTGAAGGCAAGGGAGCAGCAGCCAGGGCTCCACAGCCCCGGGGGAAGCCCCTGTGCCTGCCCACAGATCCTCTGCTGGAATGCTCTGCCTGGGCACCCTCCCTTGGCATCTCCAGGCACTGCGGGCCAATCCTTGCTGCCACTGCTGCAGCTTCAGTGCTTTCTGTGCCTGCACTCGCCACAGGGGCTGAGGAGACAACGGGAGAATTCCACTCTGGGGCTCAGGCAGACTCACACACTGGGCTGGATGGGATTAGATTAGACCATTGGAGTGGTTTTTCTTATAATTCTACTTTTATCTTGTCAGTTAGGTTTGTGCTAGTGGTGCGAGAATCAATTTTTAGTCTTTTAGGAGAAGCAGTGCAAAATACCTTTATGGCTTGGGATGTTTTTTCTGTATGTATGTTTTTGGCTGTTAGTGACAGCAAAATTTTGGTGTGTGTTTTTGGATGTTCAACTTTTGGTTGCATTTTACAAAACTAGAAGAGCTTTAAGGCTGACGCTTTAAGTCCTAAACAGTTAAAATATGATTAAAAAAAAATTAAAAGCGGCATTTGGGGGGGCCACAGTAGAGCCACGGGATGGCTGCCCTGGAAGAGAAGCTCCAGTTCCAGGCAGCCAGAAGAGGAGCTTTAGAAATGCAAATTAACACTGCTGGGGAAAAGTGTGGACAATGCACCAGGGGCTTCTTGCCTGGGGCAGGAATTGGGCTGATTCCCTCTGTCCCTCAGCCCAAGCTCTGCCTGCTTGCACAGATGGAATTGGCAGAGCCAAGGGCAGAGCCCAGAGGGAGGATCTCTGACTCTGCAACAGAAATTGGTTCAGCTGCAAAGGGAAACAGCAAATGGAGAATGTTGGGAAAGCTTCACTAAAATAAATGGGGGGAATCATCCCTCTCCCCACTCCAACATGTGCTGCCACTGTCTGTGTCACACAGGGAGCATCAGACCACTGGGGGGTTTCTGCTACCACAAGTTCAGGGAAATCAGTTGGGAATCCAAGGATGTGATGATTTAATTAGAGAAAAGAGACAAATTGATGCAGCCCTGGCTGGAGGGAGCACCCAAAAATGGGGAAAAGATGAACGGCCACCAGAACAAATCCCACAACACCAGGGACCAGCCCCTGGGAACCCCAACGAATTCATATCAGGAGCCAGAGAACCCAGCGATCATTTCAATGGCATAAATGAAACGGCTAAAAAAGCACAGGGAATGAGGTCACTGAGAATAATCCCAAAACCAAAGAGGACCCAGGAAGAAAAAACAGAGTCAATGAGTGAATCTACTCGGCGGTAGGGCCAGGGACTTGGAGATAAGGAAGGAACGGGAGAAACCATCAGTTTCAGAAAATGTTACTCATTGACACGGACTGCTGCTCAGCCAAGATCCTGCGAAATTCCTGAACATCGAGAAGAAGAACAAAAACTGAACAGAGTCATGAACATCGGATGTTATACAAAAGCGGGGGCATATTAACGAGGACATGCAGCAGGCGGCTCAAGAAGTCTGAACTTTCCAAGGACCTTCTCCACTGGGCAAAGGAAGAGGGAGATGCAGAAGGGAAAATCAGGATAAAAAGGAGGCTGCGTACTACAACAATTGGAGAGACCGCATGGCAAATGCTGCATGGCCTCTCCCTTTGTTCATCAACAAAGCCACTTTTACAGGACGCCTCGGTCTCCTTCGGCCACAGAAACCTCTGGCCATGCGAATTTTCCCGCACAGGCCCGGGGACAGCGCAGCCGCCTCCATCCTACCCACAGGAACCGGGACGAGCCAGCGCTGCTCCGGCAGCGGCTCCTGCCCAGGCACCCGCGGGAAGGAGACCGCGGGCAGCCGCTCCCGCAGCGCCCTCAGGGCACGGGGAACACGGCGCGGACGCGGCACAACCGAGCCACAGCCAGAGCCCCCTGCCGCCCCCTCCGCCCGCAGCCAGCCCCGAGCCCCGGCACAACCCAGCGCGGCTCCCACCTGCGCCGGGGCCGCCTCCGAGCTCCGCCGCCGCCTCACCGGGCTCCGGCCGCTGCCGCCGCTCCCGGGCCCGCTCCTGTTGCACTTTGTCTGAGGGCAAAGCCGGAGCTGAGGAACCGCCCTGGGACGGGCCCGGGCCCGAGCCGGGATTGAGCTGAAAACGCAAACAAAGTTCTCCGCAGCTCCCGGACCGCCTGGCCCAGCCCTGCGTGTTCGCTGGCACCGGCTCAGAGGAAGCCGTCAGTTCTCCTGCCCCTAATAAGGAGTGTCAGTGCATGGCTTGGATTTCCCCCCAAAAGGGAAACCCACAACCCCCTTCGGCTGAGTGGAGGCGGGAGAAGATTTCTGGTGGAAAACTCCCAAAGTCGTTTTTCCTCGTAATTCGGAAGAAGAAACCAATCTCAAGTGAGGTGCGGCCCCGCACCCATCCCGGGGGCTTCGACCCCTCCGCTTTCACCCCCGGGAACAGCGCCGGGAATGGCGGGGCCGGAGCGGGACTGAGGGAGCACAGGGCGGGCCATGTTCGTCATCTCCGGCTCTGACCTCACACACCCCGGGGGCGGGGCCTGAGAGCGCGGGGCCTGAGAGGCTGTGCCGTGTGCAGAGCCCGCCCCTCGCTCGCTGCCATTAGCTAATGGTGCCGTCACTTCTAGCTCTGGCTGCGCGCGGATTGGGCGTAGCGGGGAGAAGCGCGGCCTCGGTGCCGGCCCGCGAGCCGCCCTGGCTTAGGGGAGGCGCCATTTTGCGGGGAGTCTGTGCAGCCAGGGAGCGCCGGCAGCGGCCGGAGCCCGGGGAGGCGGCGGCGGCGCTCGGAGGCGGCCCAGGCGCAGGTGGGAGCCGCGCTGGGTTGTGCCGGGGCTCGGGGCTGGCTGCGGGCGGAGGGGGCGGCAGGGGGCTCGGTTGTGACGTGTCCGCGCCGTGTTCCCCGTGCCCTGAGGGCGCTGCGGGAGCGGCTGCCCGCGGTCTCCTTCCCGCGGGTGCCTGGGCAGGAGCCGGTGCCGGAGCAGCGCTGGCTCGTCCCGGTTCCTGTGGGTAGGACGGAGGCGGCTGCGCTGTCCCCGGGCCTGTGCGGGAAAATTCGCATGGCCAGAGGTTTCTGTGGCCGAAGGAGACCGAGGCGTCCTGTAAAAGTGGCTTTGTTGATGAACAAAGGGAGAGGCCATGCAGCATTTGCCATGCGGTCTCTCCAATTGTTGTAGTATGCAGCCTCCTTTTTATCCTGCTTTTCCCTTCTGCATCTCCCTCTCCCTTTGCCCGCTGGCGAAGTTCCTTGGAAAGTTCAGACTTCCCGATCCGCCTGCTGCATGTCCTCGTTAATGTGCACCCCCCTTTTGTATAACATCCGATATTCCTGGCTCTGTTCAGGCTTTGTTCTTCTTCTCGATGTTCAGGAATTTCGCAGGATCTTGGCTGAGCAGCAGTCCGTGTCAATGAGTAACATTTTCTGAAACTGATGGTTTCTCCCGTTTCTTCCTTATCTCCAAGTCCCTGGCCCTATCTCCAAGCAGATTCACTCACTGACTCTGTTTTTTCTTCCTGGGTCCTCTTTGGTTTTGGGATTATTCTCAGTGACCTCATTCCCTGTGCTTTTGTAGCCGTTTCAATTATGCCATTGAAATGATCAATGGGTTCTCTGGCTCCTGATATGAATTTGTTGGGGTTCCCAGGGGCTGGTCCCTGGTGTTGTGGGATTTGTTCTGGTGGCTGTTCATCTTTTCCCCATTTTTGGGTGCTCCCTCCAGCCAGGGCTGCATCAATTTGTCTCCTTTTTCTAATTTAATCATCACATCCTTGGATTCCCAGCTGATTTCTCTGAACCTGTGGTAGCAGAAACCCCCCAGTGGTCTGATGCTCCCTGTGTGACACAGACAGTGACAGCACATGTTGGAGTGGGGAGAGGGATGATTCCCCCCCACTGATTTTAGTGAAGCTTTCCCAACACTCTCCATTTGCTGTTTCCCTTTGCAGCTGAACCAATTTCTGTTGCAGAGTCAGAGATCCTCCCTCTGGGCTCTGCCCTTGGCTCTGCCAATTCCATCTGTGCAAGCAGGCAGAGCTTGGGCTGAGGGACAGAGGGAATCAGCCCAATTACTGCCCGAGGGAAGAAGGCCCTTTGCATTGTCCACACTTTTCCCCAGCAGTGTTAATTTGCATTTCTAAAGCTCCTCTTCTGGCTGCCTGGGAGGAAGCTTCTCTTCCAGAGCAGCCTTGGAATGACTCATACGTGGCCTCACAACAATCTGCATTTTTTCTTTAACAATATTTTATTAACTGTGTATGTGTTTAAGGGTCACCTTTAAAGCTCTTCTAGTTTTGCAAAATGCAACCTAAAGGTGAACTTTGAAAAACCCATATACCAAAATTTTGCAGTCACTAAGAGCCACACACAAACATACACAAAAACATTCCAAAGCAACCAAGTTTTTTTTCTTCTTTTTCTACGACTAAGAATTGATTCCAACACACCCTGGCTCCAACCTCACAATATAAAAGTAGGTGTACTACAAAAAAAATTATTTTAATGGTGTCATCTTGTCACTGAAACTGTGGCAAAACCAAAAATGCCCCAACAATATCTTTAGTGTTAGAGAGTCAAGGCATTACTTGATTCTCGGGAGGATGTGCAACAGAAATCATTTCATCCACACATAGCCCGCTGTGCAGAGAAAATCATTCCATGACATGTGAGTTTTACTGGATTTTTCCTAAACTTTTTAGTCTGAACCCATAGAAATCCATTGGTTTGATGTTCTTTGCTTCCAAGTTGCTGAGTTCTCAGGATTTGATTTCCTCTTGGACCAGGATTCCTTTTCCTCTGATGTTAATGAGGTCTGCACTCCTGGATTTCCTTATCAGCCTTTTCCAGACCAGGTGTCTGCACCTCTTCCATGGGCAGTGTCTGGGGTCGGTGCTGGTTGCTGTTTGCTGATGGTCGTTGATGTTTTGTTGATGGTCGTTCTCTCTGTGGGGATCTTTTGGGCTCCTCCCAGTCTGGTGAGATGTTCAACTCATCTCTGTTGAGTGGTGTAACATCCCTTAAAATAAAACCTTTAAAATTCCTTTCCCCAGGGCAAAGGCCAACCAAGCCTGACTAGAGAAATAAAATAAAAAACAATTTTAAAGTCGGTCTATTTTCCAAGCATCCAATCCCATCCAGCCCAGTGTGTGAATCTGCCTGAGCCCCAGAGTGGAATTCTCCCGTTGTCTCCCCAGCCCCTGTGGTGAGTGCCAGCACAGAAAGCACTGAAGCTGCAGCAGTGGCAGCAAGGATTGGCCCGCAGTGCCTGGAGATGCCCAGGGAGGGTGCCCAGGCAAAGCATTCCAGCAGAGGATCTGTGGGCAGGCACAGGGGCTTCCCCCGGGGCTGTGGAGCCCTGGCTGCTGCTCCCTTGCCTTCAGTGCAGGGGCAGTCGCAGCCTCCCATCCTCCTCCTGCAGCCGGGAAGTCCAAATCTCGGGGGCTTCAGAGACCCTGAGCCCAGGGTGAAGGGTCCCCCCGTGTTCAGCTGTGCTGGGGCTGCTTCTGTGCTCAGGGACACTTGGGATGGGCCAGGCCACTTGGCCACCAGTGGTGCTTCTTCCCACTCCTTGGGCAGGACCCGATGTCCTGGTTGGATGTTGTGAGCAGCAAAGTCCCAAGGCAGGGTCTGTGCCAGCCGAGCTTCCTGTGGGAGAGATTTCACAGGAGACAGGATTCTGGCCACAGACTGTTTTAAATATGCATCTTTTATCTGCATCCTGCACGTGGTGAATTACCAGGGTAAGGAATTCCAAACACCAATTCCAAGGGAGAGAATTGAGTATCTCCTTTGAGTCTGGCTCTTATTCTTGCCAAAGCCAATGGCAAAAGCTGTACCCATGGCATCTTGGTTTCTATCACCAGCTTCCAAAGGTGTTTCTTTATTTCCCCACTTATTCTTTCTACCTGACCTGAGCTCTGGGGGTGCCAGGGATTGTGGAGGTCCCATTGTGTTCCTAAAGCTGCCATAACCCCCTGAAGGATCTTTCCTGTAAAATGAGTTCCCCATCTGAGACTATTGCTTCCACAATCCCTTCTCTTGGAATTATTTGTTTTAGAAATACCTTAGTAAGTGATCCAGTGATTACTGAAGCAGTCAGAGTTGCTTTTGGCCATCCTGTTAGGTGACATGGTGTTAGCAGAAGATATTTAAGCCTTCCTGCTCCGGGCATTTCAGTCCCAGGCTCTCACAAACACACACAGCTCTGCCAGTTGAGCTGACCATGTGGGTGATAACTTGTGCTTTGCCAGATTCCCTTTCCTATGTAATAGCATGTCTTGTAACTCTTTTCCCTTCTCCTGCCCTTGAAGACTCATCCCTAAACAGATTTTCTCCCTAAGGCCAGGGAATGTCTCCTAAATCTCTCCTAGCCGGGGTCTGGAACTCTGTCCCTTAAATGCAGTCATGGGTTTCTTCCCATTCCCCCTGTCCAGGCTGTTCAAGCAGCAGGCTAGGTTAAACCCTTCCCCTGTCCTCAATTCTAAATCCTCCTGTGCCACTGAAGAAGTTCCATCCTGTAATAACCGAGCACTGCTCACCCGTTTAGAAGCTCTTGTGGTTCCCAAAGCTTTGATTTGGTGCCAGACTTTAGGAGATTCTCCTGCCATCAGTTGTCAGGCCTCAGTTCCCATTCAAGCTGTGGCTGCACAATTCTGCAAACAATGAGGCCACTCTCTGGCCACTGGGTTCAGCATTTGAGCCCAAGAATTCCTTTGGCCTGGCTCTGTTTAACATCCACATACAATTCAAATTCTTTTTTCCTTTCTGGGCGATCCAGGGCAGGAGCCTCAGTTTGTCAGTTATTTAACACTTAAAAATTCTGCTTTCCCTCTGGTCTCCATCCATCCAGTTTCTTGCCTGGCAGCATAGGAGCATTCCAGGGAGAGAGCCCTGGCTCCAAAAGCCCTGCCTTTCCCAGGGGCTCAATACCAGGCTGTAAGCCCTTCCTTCCCTCCCTTAGAATGGGGTATTGCTTTTAGACCCCACTTGTCCTGGTTGCTTCAGAGGAATTTGGAGAGGCTGGGGATCTGATTTTCCCAATTTCCCTGTGGCTGCCCACACTTCTGGGTTCACTTCAGCCCAGGCCTTGCCAGACATTTGTCACCAAGGTACAGGAGAACTGGCCTGTGTGTCACCTTTGACAATATTAATTTGCATCCCCAATTCAGCCATCAAATCCCTTCCCAGTAAATGACAATCACATTTAGGAGCAAGTGAAAATGCCTGCATTTCAAACCCATCCCCACATCTGCTAATAGTGGTTGAATTAAACACAGCTGTTCATCTTTCCCACTTACCCCCTGAATAATCAAAGACATTTTTGGCATTTTCCCCCCTTAGGTCTGAGATTGAGAGTGGATAGAGAGGCCCCTGTGTCTGAGGAAAGGCCTCCTGTCGATGCAGAGCCACCCTGAATGTTCTCAAGGGCTCCAGTGCAGTGGGTCCCTGGTGTGATGGGAGCTCTGCCACCCCTCCCAATCCATGTCCATGCAAGGGTGGACTGCCTCCTCATGAGGGTGCTGACCTCCTTGCTTTCCTCTCCTGGAAACCGGGGATACAAAGGATCTGGATCAGCTGCCAAATTCTGAGCATCACACCCTGCTGAACAACGTCCCAGTCCTCAGTATTTTTCTCTTCCTCCTCTTTTCCATCCTCCATTTTCTTACCACAGCGATTCCTGCTGCGGCTTCTTGCCTCAACCATATTCCTGCACACTCCCCTTCACCCTTTCCCTTCCCAGCACACCCACACCATCCATCCCCTGTTGTCTAAATCCCTTCTTGACTTTCCTCATTGCCCCCCTGGGTGTCCATGTCCTTAATTACCTCTGGGAGAATGTGCAAACTGCCTCAACATTCTCCTAAGGGACCCTTCAGAGATATTTTGGGATCATCATCCCTTTTGCTGGGACCCCTTCCTGGCTTTCCCTTTTCTACCCTGCATGGGTCCCCTGCCACGTTTACTCCCTGAAGATCCCAGTGTCTTCACTGATGAGATTTTCAGTGCTCTCTCTCTGCTGACTCTTCACAGACCCCCCTGATCTGTCTCTCATCTGTGTCCTGGACACTCTTGGGTCCCCAGTCAATCTTGGGGCCAGGAGGAGAAGCAGGGATGAAGAACAAAGTGGTCAAAGGATGCACGTGGGAGGAGATGGTGGGATTGTGCAGGAGAAGGAGGAATAGTAGGAGACAGAGGAGTGTGAGAAAGAATAGGGACACAGGAGAAGGAGGAGCAGGAAGAGGAGGCACCACGAGGTTCCACCCTTCCATGGATCTGCAGCCTCCCCCAGCCCCGGGAGCGTTGCCCCCCCGCACGCGGCAGGTGACCGGGGAGGGGGATCCAGGATTTTCATGGGAGTGAATCTTGGTGTTTCTGAGCTTTATTGGGCTAAATGTTGGTGCTTTGTGTTTTTTCAAGGGCTGACTCTTTCTATTTTGGAGGGGGATTTGGCTGAATCTTGATGTTTGAGGAGCTTTTGATTTGTGTCTTGATGTTTGGAGGACTTTTGGGCTGAATCTTGGTGTTTTGGAGGTTCTTACAGACACAAGGTGCCCAATCATTTCCTGACAGGAGCTTGGGCAAGGAGGAACCCCCAGCCTAAGGTGCTCTCCTCATGTTTTTTCCCCAAACCAGGATTTTTCATTCCCAAAGAGTGTCCGGATGGAGGAGGAGGAAAAGCCCCGGAGATCCTGCAGGAGGAGGGGCTGCAAACCCAGCCCAGGGAGCTGCAAAGAGGAAAGACCTCCCCTGTGCCAGGAGGGTGGCCAGAGATCCAGCCAGAGCTCAGAGCTGGAGGAGAAGCCTGATGGAGGGGAGAAGCCCCACAAGTGCTTGGAATGTGGGAAGGGTTTCAGCCGTAGATGCGACCTGCTCCGGCACCAGTTGATCCACACTGGAGAACAGCCGTATGAGTGTGGGGAATGTGGGAAGCGCTTCAGCCAGAGCTCCAACCTGGTGCAACACCAGAGGATCCACACTGGGGAGCGGCCCTATGGGTGTGGGGAATGTGGGAAGAACTTCAGCCGGAAGGACAGTCTGATGAAGCACCAGGTGATCCACACTGGGGAAAAGCCCTATGAGTGTGGGGAATGTGGGAAGAGCTTCAACCACAGCTCCAGCCTGATCCGGCACCAGGTGATCCACACTGGGGAAAAGCCCTATGAGTGTGGGGAATGTGGGATGAGCTTCAAGCAGAAGGGCCACCTTACACGACACCAGAGGATCCACACTGAGGAAAAGCCCTACGAGTGTGGGGAATGTGGGAAGAGCTTCAGAGTAAGTTATGATCTGATCCGGCACCAGGTGATCCACACTGGGGAAGGGCCCTACACCTGCTTGGATTGTGGGAAGGCCTTTGGGAGTAGCTCCCAACTGAGAAACCACCAGCGCATCCACATTGGGGAGAGGCCCTACGAGTGTCCTGAGTGTGGGAAGAGATTTAAGATCAGCTCTGATCGCCTGAAACATCAGCGGATTCACACGGAGGAGAGGCTCTTCCGCTGCCCCGACTGCGGGAAGGGTTTCAAGCAGAACTCTGCCCTCACTGTCCACCAGCACATCCACACCAGGGAGAAGCCCCACAAGTGCTTGGGATGTGGGAAGGGTTTCAGACGGAGAGTGGACCTGATGCGTCACCAGGTGATCCACACAGGGGAACGGCCCTATGAGTGTGGGGAGTGTGGGAAGAGCTTCCGCTACAGGTGCCACCTGATCCGGCACCAGGTGGTCCACACTGGGGAACTGCTCACTGACTGTGGGGAATGTGGGAAGAGCTTCAGCCGGAGCTCCCACCTGGTGCAACACCTGATGATCCATACCGGGGAAAAGCCCTACAAGTGTGGGGAATGTGGGAAGAGCTTCAGCCGGAAGGGCCACCTGACACAACACCAGAGGATCCACACTGGGGAGCAGCCCTACGAATGTGAGGAATGTGGGAAGAGCTTCAACCGCAGGTCCAACCTGATCGAGCACAAGAGGATCCACACTGGAGAACGGCTCTTTATGTGTGAAGAATGTGGGAACAGCTTCAGCAAGAATTCCAGCCTTATCTGGCACCAGAGGATCCACAGTGGGGAGAAGCCCTACAAGTGGGGGGAATGTGGGCAGAGCTTCAGAGGAAGTTTGGCCCTTATTGGGCACCAGAGGATCCACACTGGAGAACGGCTCTTTATGTGTGAAGAATGTGGGAACAGCTTCAGCAAGAATTCCAGCCTTATCCGGCACCAGAGGATCCACAGTGGGAAGAAGCCCTACAAGTGCGGGGAATGTGGGCAGAGCTTCAGAGAAAGTTTGGCCCTTATCGGGCACCAGAGGATCCACACTGGGGAAAAGCCCTACAAGTGTGGGGAATGTGGGAAGAGCTTCAGAGTAAGCTCGTCCCTGATCCTGCACCAGGTGATCCACACTTGGTAAGGGCTCTACAGCTGCTTGGAATGTGGGAAGAGCTTTGCATGGAGCTCCGACCTGAGAAAACACCAGCGCATCCACACTGGGGAGAGGCCCTACGAGTGTCCCGAGTGTGGGAAGAGGTTTCGCAGCAGCTCTGATCTTGTCAAACATCAGCGGATTCACACAGAGGAGAGGCCCTTCGGCTGCCCTGACTGCAGGAACGGCTTCAACTGCAACTCCGCCCTCACTGTCCACCGGTCCATCCACACTGTGGAGAGGCCCTATGAGTGTCCTGAGTGTGGGAAGAGCTTTTCAGACAGGCCTAACTTGACCAGACACCAACGGAGGCGCCACTAAGGAAAGCCCTGGGAGTGTCCTGAGAGTGGGAAGAGCTTCGTGCACTACTCCAGCTCCATCCCCCGTGGGAGGATCGGCGTTGGATGCTCCCCAGTGACCCTTGTTGGGCAGAGCCCTGGTGATCCGTGTTGGGAAGACACCTGGCTGGGGGGGCTCCACATCTTCCTGGCTCCCTGTGGGCACCTGGATGAACGCGAAGAACATCCATTGGGACACAGATGGACATTAGGAATTCCTTGGGGAGAGTGGATTTGTTGACTTTCAACCCCAGAAAATCTGTTGTGTTCAATCCTATCTTCTGGGGCCTCAAGGAATACTGGATGGTTTTGGAGGTCTTTTCCAACCTCAGGGATTCCACACGTTTGATTTCCTGTTGCACAAGGGCGTCTTCCACAAGCCAGTGGTGATGACCAAGGGCAACAATCAAGGTTTTGGAGACAGTGGGTTGGAAACCCCTCCAGAAAAGGCTCTTCCCTCCCACCCAAGCATGTGGATCCTCAACTGCCACGGACACAGAAATCCTTTCTTTTGGCCTTGATTTGCTTTTCATTTCTCTTCTTCGCTTTAAAAAAATCTGACACTGGGGTAAAAATAAGAACATTGTATTAAGACCTGGGTGAGGGCACGGGGGGACATAGACATGGAGAGTGACGTGGGGACACATGGACATGGAGGGGGATGTGGCCATTCATGGGGACACAGGGGGACTTGGGCTCAGATGGAGATGTGGGGGACAATGACAGGGATGGAAACGTGGTGGGGAGACAGCCATGGGTGAGGCCATGGTGGGACATGGCCAGTGACATGTGGGGACATGGCCATGGCCAGTGCCATGGGGGGAACTTGCAGGGGGATGCTGGGTGTGAGGGAGTTGAGGGTTCCTGGGAGGGCCTTGGGGCTTGCTGAGGGCTTTGGGGACCCCAGGCCAGGCGGCTCTGGCAGCGCTGGGAGACCCTGGCGGAGGTTCTGGGGCAGCTGATCAAGGAGCCCCTGACCTGGAGCCCCAGCCAGGCATTGGGCTCCTGGAAGGGAATGAATGTCGTTGTCCCCAGGAGGGAAATCCCAGCAGCCCCAGGGTGTTGGGGGCAGCTGACAGGCCACAAGAGGGATGGGAAATCCAGACAGAGCTGTCCTTCTCCAAAACTGCCCCCCCAAAATCCCCAAACTCCTGTATTCTTTGCAGGAAAAAGCTGCCAGGAGGTGCCTGAATTAAGGGAAAGGGGGGATGGGACCCCTAGACTGAGCAGGAGGGGCCTGGAACCCCGAAAGGGAAGCATGGTGTCTTGGGTTATGTAATCCCAAAGACCCAAAAAATGTGTATTCTATTTAATCTGTTGAAAACAGCTGCGGAGATGTTTTTCTGTAACTCCAGGGGGGAGGGGGGCTGATGCCTTCTGATAATGGGGCAGCTGTTCAAACCAGGTGGGGCAGTGTTTCCTAGCTCTTTCACCACCTGTCCACCCTCCGTGGGATATCTTCTTCTCATGGGCCATGAAGGCTCAGCAATGACAGGACACGTTCCATCATCCCATTGTGAGATGCTCCACCCAGTGTGGGAGGAACCAACCATTCCTACCTGGATAAAACTGAGACGTAGGAACACGAGGGATCTGGTTCCACTGGATTCCCGGAGGAAGACCAGACCCTTCTCACCTTTACTGGACCTTTTTCTCTCAGGATCATCTCTACTCCAACACCACCACATCTGCCACTCCAGGAGGACTTACTGTGGACTGCTTCCAACAGCCTGTCCAACAGGGTGTCATGTTGTAGCTCTGACTCTGTCAGGGTTTCTAGGATTTTTGTTTGTTGGCTTGGGTTTATTTTGTTCTCCTATATTTGTATTGTGAATACTTCTAGTAAAGAAGTGTTATTCCTATTCCCAAATCTTTGCCTGAAAGCCCTGTAGTGCTGTGTTTGATTTTTTCTGTTCAATATGTGTTCAGACTGTTCATTTGGTTCCTTCCATGTACCTCCGTTTAACCCCCATTTGTTTCATACCACAGTGGTTTACCCAGGCCATCTTACCAAGGCCTCTCCCTGGGTCTAGAAAGTTCCAGGGAAGGCGTCATGTGCTAGGCCAGGATCCGAGGAGGTCCCTCCTTCTCCCCAGGGATTGGCTCCTGGAGGAGTCTCTCATTCCCATGGCCACTCCCTGACCCTCCCTGGTTGGTCCCTTCCCTGATCCTTCCCTCTGCTCCTCCCCCTGTTAAAAGCAGCTGACACAGGGCAGTCTGTGCTCTGCTGAGGCAGACTCCCTGGGGTGAGGCTGCTCCCTTGAGACCCTCAGTAAACTTCAGTGGCCACTCCTCAGCAGAGTCCTCCTTTATTCTCCTCGCCTTCATCACAGCATCACAACACTCGAACTGGGCTGTAAGGAACCCACCTGATCGGCTCAGTTGGTTGCCTATAGCCAGTGCCAGGGCTAGCCAGAGCAGGCAAGGGCAGAGAAAGCAGGCACAGCCTCAGTGTGGTGCCCAACCGTGGTCTCAGAGCCACCGAGCTCGGACAGTGACAGTGTGGTGGCCAGCGCGGTTTGGTCTGAGACATCACTGGCCCCTGCGGAGCAGGTCCCTGGACTGTCTGGATTTTATTCCTTCGGAGTCTGCAGAGGACCTTTGGCACAGCAACGCACCTGCTGGTAGAAGCAGCTCTTGCCCAGAGAGTGCATTCCCAGCAGGAGAGGAAGGTAGCCTCCAGCACCTGGGAAGTCTTTCCGGTGAGGACCCCCCCTACAACTGACCTTCTTCACATCACACCAGACAAGGGTGAGTGCTCTCTGTTTCCTTTGGGAAAGACACTCAGGGTCCCTATTCGGGACAGAGGCTTCAAGTCTCAACACATCAAAAGCAGCCTCACTCTTTGAGCCAGGGAAGGCTGCGCAGCCCATGGGGAGAAGCCTTTTTCCCTCTCTCGGAAGGTTTTCTGAGTGCGAGCTCCTCATTTCTTTCTGTTCCTTACTCTCCTTTTTACGTTTTAGTGACTGGTAACCCCCGACACGGGTCGGCCTTGTTATCGGTCCTCCTAAGTTTTACAACACCCCGAGGGAGTGGACCCCTTGGTTTTTAGGTGTTCGGGGATTTTACACTTTGGTTGCATCTTTCTTTGCTTCAGTTGTTGGGTGGCTGCTGTGGAACCTGCCATCGAGCCACAATGGGTGCACGGCTCTCCACAGCTCAAAAAGGAATGTTTTATTCAATTCTTAGTGTTCTTACAGTTACTAAAGCAAAGTTTTCTAGAGGACAGTTGAAAAGGTTTGTCCGTCTGCTCTTCCTCCACTTCCCCCAAACGTCTACTGATCTTGTGAACAGTATTCCTTTTTGGGACACTGTCAATGCAAAAGTTATTGATTTGGTCAGATCAGGAGACAGGACAGCCACCAAATTAGCTTATTGGCCATTGCAGATGTGTTCTGCTATTTTAGAAAAAAGAGGAGTGGAGAAAGGGCTAGACTATGGACAGCCTTCCCCAGTTTCCCCTCGCCCTAGTCCCAAACCCTCTGTCCCTAAAGCGGGCATTCTAAAGGGAGTGGCGGCAAAAAATTTGTCTGCCAACCCTGGCTCCCCACAGCTGCCAAGGTCCCCCCGCCCGAGCAGTCTTTGGACTGCTCGGGACTCCTGCAGTGGCCCTGGCCAGGCTGCTCGGGAATCTTCCCCATCCCCATCTTACCCAGTTACCCAACCACGAATTCGTTTTAGTTTAACAGAAAAGGGATTGCCACTAAATGGCCTCCCTACCTCTCCTCCCTATCATGGCGGCAACCGCATGGCACGGTCGTCCTCATGGTCAATCCTTTTTTCTCCCTATAATCCCTTTCTTCACCCTTCCTGTCCCAAATTCCTCCCACTTCCCAAGACATCTTTTCTCCACCTCCTCCTCAAACCCCTCCTGCTCACTCCGCCCAAGGACACACCCCTCATGTGATGTCATCCTCATCCCAGACCATACCCCCTCCAAAGCGGAAGCCATGTCACACTTCTGGTTCCCACTCTCCACCTTCCGGTCCCCACGATTCGGACGCCGAGGAGGGGGAGCCGGAACCTGATGACCCAACCCAGGCCCAACTTCCACCCCTTGCTCCAGTGACCTTCTGCAGGTCAAGGGGTGGAAGTATCACTCATACCAACTGGCAGCCCTTCTCACAGGGAATTATCAAGGATCTGTGTAAGGCCCACAAGAAGTACAGATGTGAAAGCCTGTCCTTCTGTGGTTTGTTGCATGCCAACCTGGCCGGAACAGTAGCGGTTCCATTTGACAATAAGCAGCTTTTTTCATGTCTGATGACTTCCATGGAGTACATGCTCTGGGAGGCAGCGTGGAAAAACCTGCTGAGGAACACCCTTCCAAGTATGTTAAGAGATCCTAACACTGTGGTACATGAGAATGGGAATGAAATAACCCTGGATCATCTCTGTGGTGAGGACCAATGGCTTCTTGCCCCTACCCAAGCCGCTGAAATCCCAGTCCCTGTTTTGGAAATCATAAAAGATGCTGCTGAGAGGGCATTTCTCGGTCGGCAGCCAGATGGCCCAATGCCTCCATACACCAAAATCAAGCAAGGACCCTCAGAGCTTTTCGTGCAGTTTGTGGAAAAGCTCACACAGGCTGTTGAGCTTCAAGTTAAAAAAAAAGTATTTGCGGAGAACTAAGAAGGACAATAACACCTCTATTCATTCTGAAAACCCATACACGACAGGAGTTCCTTCCCAGGACTCGCCACCGAACACAACACCCTGCGACCACGACTTTGCAGAACCAATTCTGACTACCAGCTAATGGTATGAGCCCTTCAGGTTACACCTGACAGAGCCACTTCATCTTAGTGATGACAATTGGCATTTTGTCTCAGTTAACCCAGATAAGCAGGGCTCTTGAACACAGATCAGACACAAGCATATTGTCA
The DNA here is from genome assembly GCA_017589585.1 of Phylloscopus whistleri. NCBI lineage: Eukaryota > Metazoa > Chordata > Aves > Passeriformes > Phylloscopidae > Phylloscopus > Phylloscopus whistleri. The sequence continues at coordinate 70,694 of JADMLD010001610.1, read as the reverse complement.
TTGGGGACTGTAAGTACACCCCGCATGAGATCGAGGTTGCTCCAGGGACTGTCAAATCGGACCGTGGGCGCTTTGGTCTCTGGCTGCATTGCACTCACCCACCAGTCTTCTTACCAAAAGGGTAAATCATCACTCAGGTGATTCCCACTGGGGACCCACCGAAGGAAGTCCTGTTGGTTTGCCCTGTCAGAGCTATTAGCAGAGAAAAAACTAAGGTGAACTGTGAGGTTCGGGTGGGTGGGGTAACACTGAACATCAATGGTCTCCTGGACACAGGGGCACATGTGACGATCATACAGGATTGGCCGTCGCATTGGGCCTTGCAAAACGTGGCTGGTCACATTCAAGGAGTAGGGGGCTTAAAATTGGCAAAGCAGTCACAGAGCATTGTACAAATTCAGGGGCCGAATGGGCAATTGGCAAGCCTCCGCCCATTCATTTTGGACTATACGGAGCCCTTGCTAGGGAGAGATCTGATGGTCCAGTGGCGGGCCACAGTTGACATCCCAGACCCCTCACAGGATTTTGGGCAGCGGTCACTGAGGAGAGCCCCACCCAAAAACTGAATTGGAAGACAGATGTACCAGTTTGGGTGGAACGGTGGCCGCTTTCTAAACAGAAATTAAAGGTGCTCAATGAGCTCGTGGAAGAGCAGCTCAGGAAAGGTAACATGGAGGAGACCACGTCACCGTGGAACTCCCCAGTTTTTGTCATCCAAAAGGCTGACAAAACCCGCTGGTGGCTCCTCCATGACCTCAGACAAATTAACAATGTAATAGAAAACATGGGATCTCTCCAGCCTGGGATGCCGTCCCTGACAATGCTCCCCCGAAATTGGGAATTGGCAGTCATTGATATAAAAGATTGTTTTTTTCAAATTTCCCTGCACCCAGACGATGCCCCGTGTTTCGCGTTCTCGGTTCCTACCATCAACAGAGAGGTCCCAAGGAAGAGGTACCATTGGAAGGTTCTCGTGCAAGGGATGATAAACAGTCCAGTCATCTGTCAGTGGTACGTTTCTTCCTTGCTGTCCCCCGTCCAAGCAGCCGCAGAGAAGGCCATCATCAATCACTACATGGATGATGTCCTCGTGTGCGCCCCCAATGGTGATATACTTGCCCACACACTCAACCTGACAATCAATGCATGGTTGCTGCAGGGTTTGAGCTGCAGGAACAAAAGGTTCAAAGGGTGCCACCTTGGTGGTATTTGGGCCTGGAAATCGGGAAGCAGACCTTTGTACCGCAAAAATTGGCTATTAAAACAAAAATCGGGACCCTCACAGATGCCCATCAACTGTGTGGGGCTTTGACCTGGGTGAGGCCCTGGCTAGGCCTGACCACCAAAGACCTAGCCCTTCTTTATAATTTATTAAAAGGGGGAGAGGAGCTCAGTTCTCCAAGGGCGCTCACCCTGGAGGCGCAAAAGGTGTTGGAAAAGGTTCAGGTCAACATGTCCACCGGGCAGGCGAACAGGTGCAAACCTGACCTGTCTTTCAATTTCATCATCTTAGGAAACCTGCCACACCTCACGGGGTCATTTTCCAATGGCACACAGTGACTTCCACTTCCAAGAAGGACTGAGGCAAGAGAGATCCCCTCTTGGTGATAGAGTGGGTCTTTCTTAGCCACCAGAGGTCCAAAAGGATGACAAGGCCACAGGAGCTGGCAGCTGAAGTAATCCAGAAGGCTAGGACCCAAATTAGGGAACTGGCCGGATGTGACTTTGAGTGCATTCACATACCAATCAGGCTGAAAACGGGCCAAATTACCAAGGCGATGTTGGAACAACTGCTTCAAGAGAACGAAGCATTGCAGTTTGCTCTGGACTCCTTTTCAGGACAAATTTCGATTCATCGGCCTGCCCACCAAATTTTCAATCAGGATGCCCAATTCACGTTGGCTTTGGAGAGCGCTCAGAGCAAAAGACCTTTGAAAGCCCTGACAGTTTTTATGGATGCATCTGGAAGGTCTCACAAGTCAGTCCTGACTTGGAGAGACCCTTAGACTCAGCAGTGGGAGGCTGACGTTGCTGAGGTAGAAGGATCACCTCAGGTTGCTGAGTTGGCCGCAGTCATCCGGGCTTTCAAAAGGTTCTCTGAACCATTCAGTTTAGTTACAGACTCCGCATATGTTGCGGGAGTGGTGTCCAGAGCAGAGTATTCAGTGCTGCAAGAGGTATCCAACACTGCCCTCTTCCAATTGCTCTCAAGGCTAGTAGTCTCCCACCAAGAGCAACCTTTCTTCGTAATGCACACGAGGTCGCGCACGGATTTGCCTGGGTTCATCGCTGAGGGGAACAGGAGAGCTGATGCTCTTGCTGCTCCTGCGGAGATGGCCCCCCTTCCAAATGTTTTTGAACAAGCGAAAATCAGTCACCAGCTGTTTCATCAGAACGCGCCAGGTCTTGTTCGCCGGTTCCACATTACCTGGGAGCAGGCCAAGGCGATCGTGGCCACATGTCCCTCCTGTCAGAAGCACGCGCTTCCCACCTTAAGTGCTGGCGCAAACCCCAGAGGACTGAGCAGCTGCGAGGTGTGGCAGACAGACATGACACACGTTTAATTGTAACATAGTAGACTGGGGCGGGGGGGGGGGGGTGGGTGGTTGTGGCATCTAAAACCGACCAGAGGGTGGGAGATGCCGTCCCACATTCCTGTGTGAAGGTTCCTGATAAAGAACAATTGAACCTTTAATGGAGAACCTTGAAAAAGAAGGATTTATGAGACCTGACCAGATGGAGAGGAGCCCTGCACAGATAAAAGCTGCATATTTGGGGGGTTTTTGAAACTTACAAAGAAAACATATTCAGATTGAATGTTTGAATCATGCATTAGTGTCTGTTAAATATTCAACACAAAGATCCTTAAAACAAGGGATCTGAAAGGGGCCTTTGTGCTGGTTTGCACCCTCGGCCGAGAAGCTTTGTTTTTCTGTCTCCTAATTGTCTATTTTTATTTTATTTCTATTAAACTTATAATTTTTTATAAAAACTGAAGCTCGTTTTTCATAAGATGAAGGGCCGGGGCTCCTCCCCTGGCCCTGTTCAGCTTTGTTTAGGATTAAATTAAGGATTCAATTTTTATCCCCTCTGTGGGAGGGGATAAAGACATGTTCGTTCTCCAACACTGGGCAGGTTTTTCCCTTGCATGGAGCCTTCCCCATGGCCCTTCTGGCCTTCCCCAGGCCCCTTCTGCCCTCTTGCAGAACCAGTGGCATTTCCACTACACACAGTTTGTAACCAAGAGTCGGGTGCAGCCGAGAAGGCTCCAAGCGCCTCCTTCCAGGCTGATTCTGCAGATGCCGAGGCTGCTCTGGGCTCTGCCAGGGCTCTGCTGGGGCTCAGCTCTGGGCAAGGCTGGGCCTGCTCTCCCCTTGCATTGCTCTGGGCAGCTGAGTCACAGGGGGAGAAGGACAGGACAGGTCAAGGGGCTGGAGGTTTAAGAGTTTTTATTCAAAAAACTGCCGTAACAAACTGGGTGTCATAACAACCATAACAAACAGGCTGTCCTAACTACCAGAAGCAACTAGCAGTGCTAACTACCATAACTAACTAATTGTCCTAACTACTCTAACAAAAAGCTGTCCTCGAGGGCTTCATCTCCTCTGCTGCTCCCTTAATTGCTTTGCCGCAGTGATCAGAGGGGTCAGGCTGGAGAGAGGCTTGGCTGCTGATAAAAATGGGTGCTGCCCAAAGGAGGAAAAAGAAAGAAACGAATCGTTACTTTCCAGAGTCAAGTTCCTCACAGGCTCTGTTGCAAGAGGACAAAGGGGAATGGTTTTTAACTGAAGGGAGGGAAGCAGGCTTAGATTAGATCTAAGGAAGAAATTTTTTTACCAGGAGAGTGGGGAAACACAGACAGAAGGTGCCCGGAGATGTGGGAGGTGCCTCCTCCCTGGAAACATCCAAGCTCAGGTCAGGCAAGGCTCTGAGCCACCTGATCTGCTTGAAGATGTCCCTGCCCGTTGAGGGCACCAGGTCCGGATGACCCCAAAAGGACCCTGCCCACCCAAACCAGGCGAGGATTCTGCTTGTGAAAAGGAAGTGTGAAAAGCAGGAGACTGGAGATGATCGGAGCAAACCCCTCCCTGGCGCTGCTGTTTCCCCTGCAGCCGCTCCGCACTCACCTGCAGCAGCTCCTGGGCAGACCAGCGCCGCTCCTCGTCCGGCTCCAGGCTGCACTCGAGGAAGTCCCGCAGCAGAGCCGACAGGCGCCGGGGCTCCTGCAGCTGCGGGGTCCCGTTCTGCCGGATCAGAGCCCGAGCCTGCAGGAAAAGCAAACACAGCGCCCTGCCAGCTTCCTGCACACCCACAGGGGCTCGCATCGCCCCTGGGTTCTCAGCCCCAGCTCCAGGGGCAGTTTCCTCCCTGGCAGAGATGCTGCTCACAGCTCATTTTTCTACGCCAACCAAAAATTCCAAACCCCGCTGCAGCCACGGCCATTGCAGCGTCCAAATGATCTCGGCTTGAGAGCCAGTTTCATTGGCTGACTTTGTTAGTAGGCACCTCCATCAGAAATAGCACATTTTGCTTCTCCAAATATGGACACCAGCTTTACAGGCCATTTTCAAGGGTCAGTGTGGTCTGACTGTTATTTCAAAGGATTCTTACATCAAATGCATCTTTGCAGGGCACTGACACTCAAGTAAATTAATTTATGATGCCCCATCCTAGAAACTGCCAGGCAAGAAACAGGAGGTTGGTGTTGCTGAAAGCTCAGGCTTGGTGACATGGAGAAAGGAGCTTGGGATGGGAAAGAAATATGTTAGACTATGGGGATGTTAAATAATTATCTTTGTGTTTTAGACAAATTTCCGGGGGGAGTTCATCTTGCAAAATCCCTTTTATAAACTCCTTCGTCAATTTCTTGGGTTTGGGTGTGCGTTTTGGGGTTGGTTTGGGATTTTTTTTGCAAGATAACATTAGAACTGATACACTGGCTTCACGTTTGCAGGTCATCCTCACAGATAGAAGAATTGCAACAACTTAAAGCCCAAAGCAAATTGTTGCTGGAGACTGCAGAATATTCTTCTGTGTTCAGGCTCAAGTCCTCTGGGAATTCCCTTCCCGAGTGCAGAAACCTCCAGGTGTTCCTCCCAGTGCAGGGTCACTCTGTGCTCACAGGCCTCTGTAGACACTGGAGAATTTGCCTCTTACCATGGCTCCCGTTTCCTTAAAGTAAGGAGGTTCTCCTTCCACCATCTCGATGGTCACAATGCCAAAGGACCAGATGTCCACCTTGGGGCCGTAAGGAGAACTGGTCACAACTTCTGGGGCCATCCAGTGAGCAGTGCCCACCATGGAGCTGCGCCGGTCCTGCTCAGGGCTGAGCTGAGCGCAGAGGCCAAAATCAGCTGAGGACAGAAGCAAACCCTGTCAAAGGCAGCTGGAATGAGGAAACCAAGCACAAAGATTCCCCACTCTCCCAGTCTGAGAATGCAGTAGTGAAGTCAGCTGGAAAAGTCCTCAGGGCTATAGATAATGAAAGATGGAACTGGACCCTTCAAGAAACCCTCAGCTTCCATGCAGAGGCTTTTACTGATTCCCTTGAAGCTTGAGATTCCAACTCCCGCCCCTCTGGAAGGGCCATAGCCAGAGCAAAGCCACTCCTAACATCCTGCTCCTCTCCTCAGCTCTCTGCAGGGGCAGCTGCTCTCAGCTGGCAGCAGGGGCCAGGCAGTGTCACCAGCAGCACTTGTGGTGCTCTGGCCATCACTGAGAATCAGCCCCGCACCCCGGGAGCGCTGTGCCTGGCCAGGAACACCCACCCAGCTTGACAGAGCCGTCCATGCCCAGAAGGATGTTGGAGCTCTTCAGATCTCTGTGGATCACCCAGTTTGAATGGAGGAAATCCAGGCCCTGCAGACACTGAGAGAGAACAAGAAACATGAGGGTAAAAGTCAATGGCTGGAACAGATCACACAAGAAAGGACAGTTTAGAATTCTGCCAGCAGCAACTTTGCTGTGACAGGCCAGGAGTGCAGTGCAGACAAACTCCAGGCAAATGGTTCAAGGCAAAGCTGAGAACAGCAAATCAAAACAAGACAGAGAGTACCACAACAGCAGGAAAGAGGACAAGAACAGAAGTGCAGTGATGCTGGCAGGCCTTTCATTTCAGTGGCTCTTTCTTCTCCAGCTCATCAAAACAACACAGAAACAAAGCCCTGAGCATGGAGCCACTGCTGTTCTCCTGCCCTGTTTGGAAGGACCATCATGTCCAAGCCATGGGAGGCACAAGCAGGATCCCTCACCTCCTGACTGACAGCTGCCACCTCTCCTTCAGCCATGTGTGTCTGTCTGACAACGTCCTGCAAAGTTCCTCCATCCATGTATTCCATCACCAGCCAGAGATCTCTGTCAACAAGGAAGCTGGAAGAGGAAAACAATGGCATGGACATGAATGTGCACTGCTCAATTCCCTCATGGAAAAGCCTCGAGCGGAGTTTTGTTTCCGGGTCCCTTGTCAATGAGGACAGAATCAGATGGAGAGATGTTCCTGCCAGGGTGCACAGACCTTGGAATCTGCACAGTCTAAAGGAGAAGGAGATACCTGTGAAAAGAAGAGGCCTTAGATTGCAAGCAAGTGAAAAATGCAGTTTAGCAACAGCCCAGATCAATGTGGAACCACAACACTTGCACCCAGCTGGTTCAGCATCTGAACTCATCAGTTCCACCTTTCCCTCCAGAGTAAGGCAACACAACTTCCAGAATTATCTGGGGTGTGCAGTCCTTGGGACAAAAGCGGTCAACTGTTTGGAAAACCTTGCAGGAAGTCTCTTCAGAAACAGGCGGGGCCATTGAAAAATGGGCAAATTAGGCATTTCTGGAAAAAAGAACCTGGTCCTCCTGGCATCTGCAGCAATGGAAAAGATTTGGGAAGAAGAAGCCAAGGAAAATATTTTCTGCCATGGATTATCAGAACTTGTTGTAAGACACTGAAAATGAGGTCAATTTGAAGAAAAAACAAAAGCAAAGCAACAAAAGCACATGGAGGGAGGGAGGGAACTGCCAGGCTGTTGTTTTGGGAAGATATGGCCGGGTCAGGCTTTTTCAAAACAGGCTACAGACTACAGATGCCAGGAAAGATGAACACAGGGCCCGTGCACGGGATGAGACCTGAAGCACTCACCTGTCCAAAGAGTTGACAATGTTGGGGTTCTTCTTGTCCTTCAGGACCAGGATCTCATTCACAGCTCGCTCCCTGTTCTGCTCCCTGAGACTCATCTTCTTTATGGCCACCTGAAAGGACATTGCAGACCTTTAACTGGAGGAGTCTGTGGCAGGAGGACACAGCAAACATGGAGCGAGTCTTTTTGGAGTAAGGGAGCCGTGCTGTGCCAAACTGCCTTGGGATGGGACAGCAGAGCTCAGCAAGTGCCATTCCCACAGCCCATTGCTCTGCTCACTGGGGGCTGCTCACAGGACACATGGCCAGAGACACATTTGGCCTTGTAAACCTCTGCAGAAATGGCCCCTCAGCTGTCAGCCTCAAAGCTCTAACAACATTCTCTGCACCTACAGTCTCCTCAAATGGCCTCAACACTCTTATTTTTATTCAAACTCATTTTGCAAGCAAGAGGTAATTCTGGTCCTGTGAAAACAGAGCAAAATAGCTGGGAACCCTTTCGCAATCCTATGGGATTTGGTCATGATTTCAAATGCAACTGCTCTGTTTGGGATTGCACAGCAAAGCAAACACGCACGTCCATTGCTCAGGTGATCCCTGTCACAGGCTGGGATCAGGTGGTCACTAACACCAGACCCAAACACAAGTGCAGGGTTTAGGAGAGAGCTTTGCTCTGGACATCCATCTTCTCATTGCTCTCCCTCTCTCTCTGTGAACAGCTGCAGTAGGACTAAAACCCCAAACTGAGCCCAAGCAGGATCTCTCCCTAATTAGCCCTTGAGGTACCCTTTGAAGGTGAAACTCAGCATGGAAAAACTGCTACACAGTGTTCCTGTCCGAGGCTGGGATGGAGGTAAATTGGGCCTCAGTCTCCAGCAGCTGATGCATTCCCAGTTTCAGATATGAAGACCAAGGCAGCGTGTCCTGCTCTGACAGACACCGCTGCCCTCCTTGCATTCCTTTGGGCACTTCAGAAGGACCAAGTCTGTCCCAGCTGTGCCCTGCAGGCTGACACTGCTCTGCCCTCAGAGGAGCAGCCTGTGCAGGAAAGCTCTGCTGGGCCCCCAGAGCTCCAGCCACAGCTCCCAGCAGAGGGGAAAGCCCTGGAGAGCTGCCAGACGTGCTGGGCGTGTTGGCACTGACCTCTCCTGCAGTGGCCCTGTCGAGTCCTTTATGAACCGTCCCGAAAGCCCTGGAGACAAAACAGCAGAGAAGAAAGAAGCAGCGCTTTAGGCCGTGGGAATGAAAGTCAGCCCAGGCAGGAGATCTCTGCTGCCTCCAGCGTTCACAAAACACCTGGGTGCATCAACCCTGCAAACAACAAGGCAACAGCCACCAGCCCTTTGCCATGCAAGGTGTGCAAGTGAAAACCAAGACCCAACATGAAGGAAAAGTGCTGGAGCAAATCCCAAATGTCCATGCTGAATTCCTTTAGTTCAAAACCTGAGGTGGGGGGTGGGTGTCTAAAGAACTAGAAAAGAATGTATTTCATCCTTTTGCATTTCCTGCCTAAGACCTGCAGGATCCACAAGGGCCCTGCCATCAGGCAGGTGATGCATTTTCCCCTCGAGTGCAGCAGCTGTGTGTCTGTTACTGAATGTATGGGGGCTACTACCTGTGCTGAAAAGAGCCCTTATTCTTCATCTCTGGTTTTTGTTTCTAAACCATTATGTTGATAATCCTGACCAGTGGATATTTTTTTAAAGCAAAATATTTGAAAGAAATCTTCTTGAGAACTGTTTTCTGACAGTCACCAGATGGTGAGTTGCTCTTTTAGGCTATCCAATTCCAGGGACAGAAGATCTTCCAGGTCCTGCTCCTTGCTGCAGGAAGGACACTGCCAGCCTCAGGGGCCTTTGGCAGTGCCTTCTGAGCCACAGTTACCAATTCTGATCAGGACTGAGAGACAGCATGATTATACCCCAGTGTCTGAAGGTGTTTGGAGCTCTCCTGACTTCTCAGTTGATCCTGCACCAGCAAAATACCTGGGCCCTGCTGGTGCAGAAGTAACTGCCTTGCACTTACCCTTGGCCAATCTGCTCCAGTTCCAGGTATTTCTCGGCAGGCTCCCCCACACTCACCATGTTCCCTGAAAGAAACCACATGGAAGATTCTCCCTCCCAGATGGAGACCCCACCTTGCAGCAGAGCCAGAATGCAGCCCACTCCCTGGGGCCCCTTGGTCTCAGCTGGGGAGGGACAATAAATGACTCTGTGACATTCAGCTGCAGAGCAGCACTGGGTGCAGCTGATGCTGAGACACACACACAGCGCCCTGCTCTGGCACACAGGAACAGAGCAGACATACTCAGCTGCATCAGGCACCACTCCCCGCTCCCCTCTGGCTGCAGGGCTGTGCTGCTGGCAGAATCTTCAGCCCAGGGTCCCACAGGGGAGGGAGATTCAGTGTCCTCTTCCCAAGCAGAGGGAGGTTCTCCATCCTCTTCCCAAAACACTGCAGGTTCTCCATCCTTTTCCCAAAACGCTGCAGGTTTGCCATCATCTTCCCAAGTCACGGGACGTTCGCTGTCCGCTTCCCATGCTGGGAGATGTTCACCCTCCTCTTCCCAAGCCACAGGATGTCCTCTGTCCTCATCCCACACTGGGAGATGTCCGTCATCCTCGTCCCATGCCACAGGAGCTTGGCCATTCTCGTCCCAAGCCGAGCGACATCCACCATCCTCGTCCCACAGTGGGAGATGTCCCCTGTCCTTGTCCCACAGTGGGAGATGTCCACTGTCCTTGTCCCACACCGTGGGAGCCTCGCCGCTGTATTCCCAAACCACAGGATGTTTGCCCTCGTCTCCCAGAACAGCAGGAAGTTCACCATCATCTCCCGGCAGAGGGGGAAGTTCACCATCATCCCCCAGGACAGCGGGAAGTTCACTGCTGTCTTCCTCCTCTTTGGCTTCCTCTTTGGAAGCAGAGGGAGTCAGAGGAGGTGCTGATGCTGCTTTTGTACCCTGTGGACAGACGGTAGTGTGAGGGACAGGAAGTTCTACCTCAGTTATCATCTTATTTATCCTCAGCTACACATCCAGCTGCACCAGGCAGAAAGATGGTTCCGAGTTGTTCAAACTAACAATGGGCTAAAGTTGACATTGCCACTTCGTGTTGGGAATTTGATATTCCACCATGCCTAAAGCCAGCAAGCAATCTTCTGCCTGCAAAACCAGACCTGCAGCTCTTTTAAAGCTCTTCAACAGAAAAGGAGAAAACTGACAGGGATCCCTTTGCTGCTGCTGCAGACAGTGACAGGAACTTTCCTTCAGCCTCCCAGGCTGCCACTCGGCTGCCACATGCTGAGCTCACAACTTGCACAATTCCAAACACCAAAGGTTTCTTTCTCACTCACCGAAGGAGGAGCTGCTCGGGATCCACGCGTGAGGTGCCCTGCAATGGGAGATGGAACATGAACCAGATGCTGTTAGGGAAAAAACTGCCTGTGGTGGGAAATGCCACAGTGCAAGGCAACCCCAAGAGAGCATTTTGCTTTCACAGCATCCCTCCAGGAGCCACAGTCCCTTCACACAGCAAGCAAGAGAACAGCACAAAATACTGGGCTGTGTCAGTTCTTGGCCGGACCAACAAACAGAGGGAGTTCCAGGTTCCACTGCCACAGACTCTCCCCTCGAGGGAACAGAACCACCCCAGGCCTCACTGCAAATGCTGTGCACGCCCTGCTGGCTGCAGACACCCCCTTGTTCAGCTGCAGCTGCTGGCAGGAGCTCTCCCAAACCAATGGTGTCTTCATGGCAATTTGGTTTCAAAGTCAACTCAGTTCCAGTGGAAGAACAGAAAGCACACAGCAAGCCCAAAGCCACAGATGCTGCACCAAGGGAAAACTTTGACTTACGTGCCAAGTGGGTTAAAAAATACCCCGAATAAGCCACAGAGTACAGAGTGCAAACTGCAGCCACCACTTGCTGGATCATTTTGGCTGCGCTGCACACGTCTGCAGACTGCACCCCTGCAGCACAAAAGGACACCCCTCAGGGGCTGGGCTGGCTGCTGAGAATGCCTTGGGCAGGAGGATCCTTCAGCAACAAGCAGGCGCCCAGAGCCGCTCTGGACTGAGGCCTCTGTGTCCCACAGCAACAGGAACACCACGGGGATGTGTCAGTGTTCCTGTGACAGCACAGCAGCAGCTCATGCAAAAACCACCTGGAAGGTTCTCCTGTGTCACCAAGGAGCACAAAGAATCCTCCCAGGGCACAGCCTATTGCCCAAAGGATCCAAGAGGAACTCCGAAAATGCAGCAAACAAGGACATCCCACAGCCCAACCTGAACACTGAGGAGGAACAAGAATGGGACAAAACCAAAGGAAACATGACCTTTAGTCACTGATGCTTCTGACTAAAACCAGCAAGGCTCGTTCCGTCTGGCATCTTTGTTCTAGTTCTAAAAACAAGCAAAGTTCTCCACTCTAAATATAGAAGGCAGGAACAGGGGAGGAGGGGGGATTAGGAAGGAGGAGGAGCAGGAGGGGCAAGGGAGGAGGGAGAGAGGGAAAGGAGGAGCAGGAAGACAGGAGCAGGAGCAGGAAAAGAAGGAGAAATAGGAGGTTCCAGTGCCCCCTGTGTCCACAGCATCCCCGGCCACAGGACCATTGCCCCCATCGCATCCTGCAGGTGAGCAGGGAGGGGGAGCTGGTCCCAAATCTACCGGGGGTTCCCTGAGAGAGTCTTTTTATTAGGATGTGTTTGGAGCTGGCATATTGCGGATTTGAGCCCCAAATATCACCTGGCATCCCTGGGAGGTACCCCAGGGAGGTACCCATCTTTGTGTGTAGGTTTGGATCTTGCAGGAGCCCAAAGCTGGGTCCCTTGGGGGGGATCTTTGGGGGTCCACATGGCCATCGCTCGGTATCTGCGGAGGGAGGACATTGGTCCTGGGGACCCCTGAGAGAGCAGAGGAGGGAAAACCCTTGGACCCCCAAGGTGGGGAGAGCAGAGAGGGGCAATCCCAGAGCTGGCAGACCCCTGGCAGGCTAGAAGGGGATGAGCCTGTAGAGGAGAGACCCCTGGGATCCCTGGGATCTGGGTAGAAGGGACCCCATGGGCCCCCACCAAAAGCCCCTGGACCATCCGTAAGCACGACCTCAGAGAGGGGAATGCCTGGGGCCATGGGACCCCCCTCATCCTAGGGAAGGGAAACCTCTGGAACCCCAAACTGCAGAGATCAGAGATGGGCAACACCGGGGAGGGTTTTTTTGGACTGAATCTTGATATTATGGAGACTTTCATGGACACAAAACACCTGCTGTCTTCTACAGATGGATTTGGGCAGGAGGAGCGCCCAGCCCAAGGAGGCCGCCCCATTGTTTTTTCTCCCAAACAAGGATTTGTCATTCCCAAGCCACAGCTGGATGGAGGAGGAAGAAAAGCCCCAGAATGCTTGGAATGTGGGAAGAGCTTCATCTATAGCGCCCACCTGAGGGAACACCAGAACATCCACGCTGGGGAATGGCCCTGTGACTGTGGGGAGTGTGGGAAGAACTTCAGGTGGAATTCCAAGCTCGTCACCCATGAGCACATCCACACTGGGGAGAGATCCTACAAATGTCCCGAGTGTGGGATGAGCTTCACCCAAAACTCTCATTTGACTAAACACCAATGGAGGTACCATTAAGGGAAGCCCTGGGAGAGCCCCGAGTACAGGAAGAGCTTCCTTTGTACCCTGCTCCAGCTCCATCCCCCGTGGGAGGATCGGCGTTGGATGATCCCCAGTGACCCCGTTGGGCAGAGCCCTGGTGACCCCTGTTCCTGGTGATCCCTGTTGGGTGTGGGGAAGGTGTCGGAGAGACTTCTTTCCCTTCTTGTCCTGCTGTCATTTGGTTGGTAATAAATTCCCTCCCTGTTCCCAGACGGGATCTGTTTTGCCTTTGCCGGTGCTCAGGGTGGGATTGCTCCTGGTCCTTCTCTTGACTCCTGGGCCTTTCCTTCTATTTCCTGTCCCTGTGCAGTTGCAGAGGGCAGGGACAGAGTGGTTTTGGTGGCTCCTGGCATCTAGGCAGGGCCAGCCCAGCCCCGGGGTTTCTGAGGGTCTTGTGGGCATCCCCCGTGTGCGGGACATCCCCGCTGGAGGAGGGTGTCCCCCCGTGGGGCAGCCCCAGCCCTCAGGCAGCGCTCAGCCAAGCAGAGAACACCCTCAGCTGGGGCCTCATTTTTTGTGCACCCCTGAGCCCCTGGAAATATCCAACCCAATCTTGGGTTAACCTGAGCTCCTCTCTATCTGGAACCCCATTTTTGGAGCTGTATTGGGATTGCAGGACCTGGTTTTGCTACCAGGGGGTGTTCAGGGCTGGCTTTTGAGAGAAGCTGCCAGAAGCTTCCCCTGTGTCCAGCAGAGCCAATCCGTGGTGCCTCCAAAGACTGAGGTGTCTCATGCTGAGATCCACGGGGATGCAGAGATCCCCCCAGAGCCCCTGGAGGAGCCCATGGCAGAGCAGGGCAATGCCTGACAGGAGGCTGTGACCCCGGGGGACACCTGAGGGCAGAGGGGCCCCCGCTGGAGCAGCCCGTCCTTGAAGGGCTGAGCCTGTGGCAGAGTGACCCATGCTGCAGCAGCTTGAGGGGGGCTGTTCCCCACGGGATGGGCTGAGCTTGAAGGAGTTCCTGGAGAACTCTGCTGTGGGAGGGAGCCCAGGGTGCAGCAGGGGAACAGCTCCTGTCCCTGAGCAGCCGGAAAAGCCCCGGGGCACGAACTGACCATGGCCCCATTCCCTGTCTCCCTGCTCTGCCGGGGTAGGAGGTGGAGCTGGAAGGAGGGAGGCGTGAGGGGAGGCTGATTGTAAGGGTCTTCATTTACTTCTCATGATCGTGCTCTGAATTTTTTGAGTTTTCTGCCAGAAATCTCTCCCCTCTTCCACTCATCGACAGGGGTTTGGGGCAGTTTTCCCTTTTTGGGGGAAATCAAAGTGACGAACTGCTGCTCCTAGTTAGGGCGTAGGAGAAGTGAGGCTTCAGGGCTTCCCGCTGAGTCGGAGGCACCCAGCACGCAGGGCTGGGCAAGGCGGTCCGGGAGGTGCGGAGAACTTTGTTTGTGTTTTGAGCTCAATCCCGGCTGGGGCCCGGGCGGATCCCAGGGCGGTTCCTGATCTGCGGCTTTGCCCTCACACAGCCCGGGGGCGGGGCCTGAGAGGCTGTGCCGTGTGCAAAGCCCGCCACTCGCGGTAATTGGCTGGTTCTGCCGTCACTCCTGGCTCTCGCTGCGCGCTGATTGGGCAGAGCAGAGCGGGGACGAGCGCGCGTCCCGGCCCCCTGCGCCATTTTGCGGAGCGTCTGTGCGGGTCCGGCAGCGGCGGCAGCGGCCGGAGCCCGGGGAGGCGGCGGCGGAGCTCGGAGGCGGCCCCGGCGCAGGTGGGAGCCGCGCTGGGTTGTGCCGGGGCTCGGGGCTGGCTGCGGGCGGAGGGGGCGGCAGGGGGCTCTGGCTGTGGCTGGGTTGTGCCGTGTCCGCGCCGTGTTCCCCGTGCCCTGAGGGCGCTGCGGGAGCGGCTGCCCGCGGTCTCCTTCCCGCGGGTGCCTGGGCAGGAGCCGGTGCCGGAGCAGCGCTGGCTCGTCCCGGTTCCTGTGGTAGGACGGAGGTGGCTGCGCTGTCCCCGGGCCTGTGCGGGAAAATTCGCATGGCCAGAGGTTTCTGTGCCCGAAGGAGACAGAGGAGTCCTGTCAAAGTGAGTTTATTGCTGAACAAAGGGAGAGGCCATGCGGCATTTGCCATGCGGTCTCTCCAATTGTTGTACTACGCAGCCTCCTTTTTATCCTGATTTTCCTTCTGCATCTCCTCTCCTTTGCCCAGTGGCGAAGTTCCTTGGAAAGTTCAGACTTCCCGATCCGCCTGCTGCATATCCTCGTTAATGTGCACCCCCCTTTTGTATAACATCCGATATTCCTGGCTCTGTTCAGGCTTTGTTCTTCTTTTCCGTGTTCAGGAATTTCGCAGGATCTTGGCTGAGCAGCAGTCCGTGTCAATGAGTAACATTTTCTGAAACTGATGGTTTCTCTCTTTCCTTCCTTATCTCCAAGTCCCTGGCCCTATCTCCAAGCAGATTCACTCATTGACTCTGTTTTTTCTTCCTGGGTCCTCTTTGGTTTTGGGATTATTCTCAGTGACCTCAATTCTGAGAAAAACGAAAATTCAATCTTAGCATATTTTCCAAAAGTCTAATACGGGAAAAAAAAAACAGGACAATGTCCAGCGCTGGCGTGTTCCTGGTCATCAGCCAAGGAACACCCTGCACATTAAGACAGCCTTATCTCTGTGCTATTCCTTTACTGAGGTACATACATATTCATGAGTTTCATGTGCTGTTTAAAGATTCCTGGCAGCTTTTGATGGTTTAGAAACTTTTCTTTATTTTGGTTTTCTGCTCTGGCTGATCTACATAACATCCTGCAGATCAGGTCAATCTATTTTATTTCTTCTTGTGGCCTCATCCTGTTGTTTCACACTTCCCCAAGAGCGAACAGTTCACAAACTCTTCTCTTATTCATCTCTGGTGCTCTGGTTTGTGTTGCCCTTATCTCATCCCTTGGAGAGGTCAATCAGCAGCTGTGGGAAACAACCTGATTGCTTTATACAGTTCTCTGGGTTACACAGAAGTATTTGACCATTTTCTATTTTGCTAAGGCCTACAGTACAATACATTCATCCCATTATTAGTTCTGTCAGCTGTAAGCTGTCTACATCAACATAATTCCCTTTGCTGCTGAACCAATTTCTGTTGCAGAGTCAGAGGTCCTCACTCTGGGCTCTGCCCTTGGCTGTGCCAATTCCATCTGTGCAAGCAGGCAGAGCTTGGGCTGAGGGACAGAGGGAATCAGCCCAATTCCTGCCCCAGGCAAGAAACCCCTGATGGATTGTCCACACTTTTCCCCATCAGTGTTAATTTGCATTTCTAAAGCTTCTCTCCTGGCTGCCTGGGAGGAAGCTTCACTTCCAGAGTAGCCATTGAATGACTCACCTGTGTCCCCTCCCAACAATCTGCTTTTCTTTTCTTGCCTTTTTCTTTTCTTTTTCAAAAATATTTTATTAGCTGTTTTCGACTTAAAGTGTCACCTTTAAAGCTCTTCTGGTTTTCCAAAATGGAACTTAAAGCTGAACTTTGAAAAAGCCATATACCAATATTTTGTGATCATGAAGAGCCACACACAAACACACACAAAAACATTCCAAAGCAACCAAGTTTTTTTTCTTCTTCTTCTGGGACTAAGAATTGATTCCAACACTCCTGGCTCCAACCTCACAATATAAAAGAAGGTGTATTACAAAAAAATTAATTTAATGGTGTCATCTTGTCATGGAAACTGTGGGAAAAACAAAAATGCCCCAACAATATCTTTAGTGTTAGAGAGTCAAGGCATTACTTGATTCTGGCCAGGAGGTGCAACAGAAATCATTTCATCCACACATAGCCCGGTGT
This sequence comes from Phylloscopus whistleri, assembly GCA_017589585.1. Taxonomy (NCBI): domain Eukaryota; kingdom Metazoa; phylum Chordata; class Aves; order Passeriformes; family Phylloscopidae; genus Phylloscopus; species Phylloscopus whistleri. Next base: position 54,147 of record JADMLD010001610.1, on the reverse strand, counting down.
GCAGAGAAAATCATTCCATGACATGGGAGTTTTACTGGATTTTTCCTAAACTTTTTACAGTCTGAACCCATAGAAATCCATTGGTTTGATGTTCATTGCTTCCAAGTTGCTGAGGTCTCAGTATTTGATTTCCTGTTGGACCCTCCCTGATTTCTTTTCCTCTGATGTTAATTAGGTCTGCACTGCTGGATTTCCTTCTCAGCCTTTTCCAGACCAGGTGTCTGCAGCTCTTCCAGGGGCAGTGTCTGGGGTGGGTGTTGGTTGCTGTTTGCTGATGGTCGTTGATGTTTTGTTGATGGTCGTTCTCTCTGTGGGGATCTTTTGGGCCCTTCCCAGTCTGGTGAGATGTTCAACTCATCTCTGTTGAGTGGTGTAACATCCCTTAAAATAAAACCTTTAAAATTCCTTTCCCTGGGGCAAAGGCAAACCAAGCCTGAGTGGAGAAATAAAATAAAAACCAATTTTAAAGTCGGTCTATTTTCCAACCATCTAATCCCACCCAGCTCAGTGTGTGAGTCTGGCTGAGCCCCAGAGTGGAATTGTCCCGTTGTCTCCCCAGCCCCTGTGGCGAGTGCAGGCACAGAAAGCACTGAAGCTGCAGCAGTGGCAGCAAGGATTGGCCCGCAGTGCCTGGAGATGCCCAGGGAGGGTGCCAGGCAGAGCATTCCAGCAGAGGATCTGTGGGCAGGCACAGGGGCTTCCCCCGGGGCTGTGGAGCCCTGGCTGCTGCTCCCTTGCCTTCAGTGCAGGGGCAGTCGCAGCCTCCCATCCTCCTCCTGCAGCCGGGAAGTCCAAATCTCGGGGGCTTCAGAGACCCTGAGCCCAGGGTGAGGGGTCCCCCCGTGTTCAGCTGTGCTGGGGCTGCTTCTGTGCTCAGGGACACTTGGGATGGGCCAGGCCACTTGGCCACCAGTGGTGCTTCTTCCCACTCCTTGGGCAGGACCCGATGTCCTGGTTGGATGTTGTGAGCAGCAAAGTCCCAAGGCAGGGTCTGTGCCAGCCGAGCTTCCTGTGGGAGAGATTTCACAGGAGACAGGATTCTGGCCACAGACTGCTTGAAATATGCATCCCTTATCTGCACCCTGCACGTCGTGGAGAATGACCAGGGTAAGGAATTCCAAACACCAATTCCAAGGCAGAGAATTGAGTATCTGCTTTGAGTCTGGCACTTATTCTTGCCAAAGCCAATGGCAAAAGCTGTACCCATGGCATCTTGGTTTCTATCACCAGCTTCCAAAGGTGTTTCTTTATTTCCCCACTCATTCTTTCTACCTGACCTGAGCTCTGGGGGTGCCAGGGGTTGTGGAGGTCCCATTGTGTTCCTAAAGCTGCCATAACCCCCTGAAGGATCTTTCCTGTGAAATGAGTTCCCCATCTGAGACTATTGCTTCCACAATCCCTTCCCTGGGAATTATTTGTTTTAGAAATACCTTAATAAGTTATTCAGTGATTGCTGAAGCACTCAGAATTGCTTTTGCCACCCTGTTAGGTGACACGGTGTTAGCAGAAGATATTTAAGCCTTCCTGCTCAGGGCATTTCAGTCCCAGGCTCTCACAAGCACACACAGCTCTGCTGGTTGAGCTGACCATGTGGGTGGTAACCTGTGCTTTGCCTGACTCCCTTTCCTGAATAATAGCATGTCTTGTAATTCTTTTCCCTTCTCATGCCCTTGAAGACCCATCTCTAAACAGATTTTCTCCCTCAGGCCAGGGAATGTCTCATAAATCTCTCCTAGCCTGGGTCTGGAGCTCTGTCACTTGAATGCACTCATGAGTTTCTTCCCATTCCTCCTGTCCAGGCTGTTCAAGCAGCAGGCTGGGTTAAACCCTTCCCCTCTCCTCAATTCTAAATCCTCCTGTGCCAATGAACAAGTTCCATGCTGTAATAACCGAGCACTGCTCACCCCTTTAGAAGCTCTTGTGGTTCCCAAAGCTTGGGCTTGGTGCCAGACTTTAGGAGATTCTCCTGCCATCAGTTGTCAGGCCTCAGTTCCCATTAAAGCTGTGGCTGCACAATTCTGCAGACAATGAGGCCACTCTCTGGCCACTGGGTTCAGCATTTGAGCCCAAGAATTCCTTTGGCCTGGCTCTGTTTAACATCCACACACAATTCAAATTCTTTTTTCCTTTCTGGGCGGTCCAGGGCAGGAGCCTGAGTTAGTCAGTTATTTAACAATTAAAAATTCTACTTTCCTTCTGGTCTCCATCCATCCAGTTTCTTGCCTGGCAGCATAGGAGCATTCCAGGGAGAGACCCCTGGCTCCAAAAGCCCTGCCTTTCCCAGGGGCTCAATACCAGGCTGTAAGCCCTTCCTTCCCTCCCTTGGAATGGGGTATTGCTTTTAGACCCCACTTGTCCTGGTTGCTTCAGAGGAATTTGGGGAGGCTGGGGATCTGATTTTCCCAATTTCCCTGGGGCTGCCCACACTTCTGGGTTCACTTCAGCCCAGGCCTTGCCAGACATTTGTCACAAAGGTACAGGACAACTAGCCTGTGTATCACCTTTGCCAATATTAATTTGCATTCCCAATTTAGCCATCAAATCCCTTCCCAGTAAATGACAATCACATTTAGGAGCAAATGAAAATTCCTGCATTTCCAACCCATCGCCACATCTGCTAATGATGGTTGAATTAAACACAGCCAATCCTCTTTCCCACTTATCCCCTGAATAATCCAAGACATTTTTGGCATTTTCCCCCCTTAGGTTTGAGATTGGATGGTTTGAGATTGAGAGTGGATGGAGAGGCCCCTGTGTCTGTGAGGAAAGGCCTCCTGTCGATGCAGAGCCACCCTGAATGTTCTCAAGGGCTCCAGTGGGGTGGGTCCCTGGTGCAATGGGAGCTCTGCCACCCCTCCCAATCCATGTCCCTGCAGGGGTGGACTTGCTCCTGGTGAGGGTGCTGCTGTCTGTGCTTGCAGTGTCCTTCTGCCCTGCAGATGGAAGCCTGATTCCTTCCCAGGGGCTCTTTGGGTCGGCTCTCCCCTGCCCCGGAGGGCAATGCCTCTGCCAGGTCCTTGTGGCCGAGCCGGTGCCCTGGGTGCTGGGGCCCCCTTGGGCCCTGGGCTTGATCCCTCAGGGGCTGTAGCAACTCTGCCATGGCCTTTGCCTTCCCCTTGGTCTTTTCCTCCTCCCTTCTTGCCTTCACCTGCTGTGCCTTTGTGACCAAGTGCTCCAGGGCCTTCTTGTGCCCCTCCTGCAGCCCCCCTGAGTGCCTGTGGGTGCTCATCCTCTGACAGCTGCTGAGCTTTCTGCAAAACCATTCATCTCTGCAGCGCCCCAAAGAAAGTCATTCCAGGATAATCTCGATCCTTGCACATGGAATCCCCATTTCCCATCTTCCTCCTCTTTTCCATCATCGTTTTTCTTACCACAGCGATTCCTGCTGCTGCTTCTTGCCTTAACCATATTCCTGCACATTCCCCTTCACCCTTTCCCTTCCCAGCACACCCACACCATCCATCCCCTGTTGTCTAAATCCCTTCTTGACTTCCCTAATTGCACCCCTGGGTGTCCATGTCCTTAATTCCCTCTGGGAGAATGTGCAAACTGCCTCAACAATTTCCCAAGGGACCCTTCAGAGATATTTTGGGATCATCATCCCTTTTGCCAGGACCCCTTCCTGCATGGGTGCCCTGCCATGTTTCCTCCCTGAAGATCCCAGTGTCCTCCCTGATGAGATTTTCAGTGCTCTCTCCCTGCTGACTCTTCACAGACCCCCCTAATCTGTCACTCGTCTGTCTCCTGGACACTCTCGGGTCCCCAGTCAATCCCTGGTGCCGCCGCCACCCAAGGGAGCCGATCACCCAAACTGGGTGAGGCACCTTCAGCTCCACTCACTGCCCGCCGCCTCGGGCGGTGGAAGGAATTCCAGACCAGCCCCAAGGTGTGTGGAAAAATTCTCATCACCAGAGGTTTGCGTCCACAGAGAAGGCAGAGGAGTCCTGTACAAGTCATTTCATTCATAAAAAGAGGGAGAGGCCATGGGACATTTCCCACGGGGTCTCTCCAGTTGTTGGAGGACACAGCCTCCTTTTCATCCTGATTTTCCTGGCTGCATCTCCCTCTCCCTTTCCCCATTGGCTGAAGTACTTGAGAGGTACAGACTTCCCAATCCACCTCCCACATACCCCCCTTAATATGCCCCCCACTTCTGTCTGGGCAGGGATATTCACAGCTCTGTTCAGTCTTTGTTCTTCTTCTGGAAGTTCCTGAATTGAGCAGGACCTTGGCTGAGCAGCAGTCTGTGTTGTCAGTTAATAACATTTTCTGGAACTGAGGGCTTCTTCTGTCCAAGTGCCTGGTGCTATTTCCAAGCAGATTCCCAGCATCTGTTTGTAAAGACACTTTCCTCTTCTTCCTTCCCTGGGGGTCCCCTGTTTGCAGGACATCCTTATGGTTTAGAAGAGGTTTTGGCTGAGTCTGGATATTTGTCGAGTTTTTGATCTGTGTCTTGATGTTTGGAGCACTTTTGGGCTGAATCTTGGTGTTTTGGAGGTTCTTACAGACACAAGGTGCCCAATGATTTCCTGAGATGAACTTGGGCAAGGAGGAACCCCCAGCCTAAGGCGCTCTCCTCATGTTTTCTCCCCAAACCAGGATTTGTCATTCCCAAGGAGTGTCCGGATGGAGGAGGAGGAAAAGCCCCAGAGATCCGGCAGGAGGAGGGGCTGCAAACCCAGCCCAGGGAGCTGCAAGGAGGAAAGACCCCCCCTGTGCCAGGAGGGCGGCCGGAGATCCAGCCGGAGCTCAGAGCTGGAGGAGAAGCCTCATGGAGGGGAGAAGCCCCACAAGTGCTTGGAATGTGGGAAGGGTTTTAGGTACAGGTACTACCTGCTCCAGCACCAGGTGATCCACACTGGGGAACGGCCCTACGAGTGTGGGGAGTGTGGGATGAGCTTCAACCGGAAAGGCCATCTTAGGCAACACCAGATGATCCACACTGGGGAAAAGCCCTACACATGTGGGGAGTGTGGGAAGAGCTTCAGAGTAAGCACAGCCCTGATCCAGCACCAGGTGATCCACACTGGGGAAGGGCCCTACACCTGTTTGGAATGTGGGAAGAGCTTTGGATGCAGCTCCAGCCTGAAATACCACCAGCGCATCCACACTGGGGAGAGGCCCTATGAGTGTCCCGAATGTGGGAAGAGGTTTCGGGTCAGCTCCCATCTGCTCCTACATCAGCGGATTCACACAGAGGAGAGGCCCTTCCGCTGCCCCGACTGCAGGAAGGGCTTCAAACGCAACTCACATCTCACTGTCCACCGGCGCATCCACACCGGGGAGAGGCCCTACGAGTGTCTTGAGTGTGGGAAGAGCTTCTCACAGAGCGCAGTCTTGACCCAACACCAACGGAGGCACCACTAAGGGAAGCCCTGGGAGTGCCCTGAGAGCAGGAAGAGCTTTGTGTGCTGCTCCAGCTCCATCCGCCGTGGGAGGATCGGCGTTGGATGATCCCCAGTGACCCCGTTGGGCAGAGCCCTGGTGATCCGTGGTCCTGGTGATCCCTGTTGGGAAGACACCTGGCTGGCGGGGATCCACATTTTTTTGTCTCCCTGTGGGCACCTGGGTATGCAGGGGCAGGAACATCCATCGGGACCCAGACAGACTCTGGGAATTCCTTGGGGAGAGTGGATTTGTTGACTTTCAACCCCTGAAAATCTTTAGTGTTCAGTCTTATCTTCTGGGGCCTCAGGGAATACTTAATGGTCTTGGAGGTCTTTTCCAACCTCAGAGATTCCACAATTTTGGTTTCCTATTGCCCAAGGGTGTCCTAGGGTGATGTTACGATGTTTGTATCCCCAATTGTCTGTTGTGTTTATGCTGCATATTACACTCTGTACCTTTAATATTGGGTCTGAGAGTAAAAAGCGGGGGAGAAGCTTTGTTTTGAAGTTTGTTTTCAGAAACCTTCCTCCTCCAGGCTGGCCTTGAGAGTGGGAGTAACAACACACAGACGTGAGATGGAGAGGGGTTTTTTTCCCTCTCTCTTTTTATTTTTAGTTAGTTAGTGAATCTGGCTGAGGCGGAGAAGCTTTGGTTTTCTTTTTCCTCTTTTTTTTCTTTTTTTCCCTTCTTTTCTTGCCTTCTTTGGAACTGTTCAAACCTCCCTGGACTGAGGACCCGGGGGGCTCCAGGGGGAGCTTGCACCTGGGACCCACCAAGATCTGCCCTGCACAGCAACTTTTCCCAGCACCAGAGGGACTGAGAACAGAGCTACCACCTACAGGAGGGACTTCTTTCCTAATTTGTCATCTCTCCAAAGTGGCAAAAAGTTCTTGTCATCTGGTATTGTTCAATTTATTGTGCTGGGGAGTGCTTTGCCAGTTTAATAAACAGGTTTTTCTTTCTACTTCTCTCTGAGGAGGTCTCTCCTGAACTGGTTGGGGGAGGAGAGGGAGGGCCCTTTAGGAAGTTTCCTCCCAAATTGGCCCTAAACCACTACACATCTCCTGCTCATCTCATGGTCTTTATGACCCCATGGCCATGGTTAAGTCATGGTCACCTCATGACCTTGATCACCTCACAATCATGGTCATGAAATGCATGTGGTCACCAAATGATCATGTTCATCTTGTGGTCAACTCATGGCCACAGTCATGTCATGGTCACAGTCGTAGTCATGTCATGGTCATTTCCTGAGCACCATCATCTCATGTTCATGGTCGTCTCTTGATCACAATCACCTCATGCTCACGCTCACGGTCCTCTCATGGGCAGGATCTCATGGCCGTGGTTGTGTCATGGTCATCTGATGGTCACAGTCTTCTCATGGCCATGATGACCTCATGGCCATGGTTGTGTCATGTTCATCTCATGGTCAGCTCATGATCTCAATCACCTCATAGCTGTGTCATGGTCATCTGATGGTCACAGCCCTCTCATGGTCATGATCATCTCATGGGCAGGGTCACAGTCATGGTCATCACATGGTCATGATCATCTCATGGTGTCTAGGTTTGAATGACAGGTGTCTGCTCAGGAATGAGGAGCCTCCCTTGGAACGGAGAATTCAAACCCCCTTCCTGTGAATTACTATAATTTTGAAAATTCAGGGGCTCTCAGGCAAAGTGGGGAGCGCGCGGTGATGGTGGCTTTGTCTGGGCCGGGCAGGGATGGAGGAGAGGCTTTGCTTCACAAAGCCCTGGGGCTGCTGATCCCAGTGCCCCAGCAGGACTCTCGGAAGCAGCAAGCTGGGCCAGCAAGATGTCTCAGCAGGCAGGGTGTGCAGGGCTATGGTGCAGCTAAAACTTGGAGCAGTGCTGAAGAAGCAGCACGGGTGTGACAGCAGCAGCCTGGCTCCCGGCAGGGCAGAGAGGGTTGAGCTCAAGATCCCAGGCACTCGAGCAGAAGGGGATAGGTCCGTCTTTTAGTGAGGTGGGTGTTAGTAAGTCCCAGATCAGTGGCTGCTCTTGCAGGCAAAGGCTCACCCCACAGCAGAAGAAAGCAGGACTGAGCTGGGCTCCAGTGGCAGCAGCGAATTCCCTTCCCCAAGCAGCAGCTCCGATTGTCCTCCCCCAAAGCTGAGAAAGAGAGAGAGAGAGAGCGCCAGCAGCTGCCCCACCTCCGTCTTTTACTTGCCAAATTCTCGTGGTATCTCTGCCCTCGGAGACAAACTTCCAGGTAATGTTGCATTGTGCCTTTACCATTACCCTAAGGTTTCCAAGGTGGGTTCGCTTTGGGGCTTCTCCCTCCCCAGGACAGAATTACCTGGCCAATCCAAAGGGGTTTGATTTTAATATAAGGGGTCTCCTTGCCACCCCTGGAAAAATTCCAAGGAGGTCGTCGAAGGGATTGGCCAGAAGAGAAATGGCCCACCCCTCCCCAAAGGTGATTTGGCCCTTAGGCTGCCCTTCTACCCTTGGGTCACACCCTTTCCTCTCGGACTGGTCGGTTCACTGGCCTTCCCCCTTCCCCCTCTCCTGGGTAAAACCCGGGGAGAGCTGCATGGTCTTTGTTCTGCCCTGGAAGTCACACTGTTTGGAAGTCCTGCAGGGACTGGAGTAAACCTCTGGATGAAACTTCCATGCAGATCCGATCTCCTATCTTCACTGATTGTCCTGCCTTTCTGAGAGGGTCACGCAGGATTTATCCTGCCACAGCTCGCCGCTGCACCCCAAGTCTGACGCTGCCTGGAGCCTTGGGACAAGCCCGGACTTGCCCGAGTGGTCTGTGCTTGTAGCTGGCAGTGCAAAGAGAATATCCCTGTGCGACGAACCATGGAGTTGTTCTCCCAGCACGGCTACCATGGGATATCCCTGTTCCAAGCTGTGATTACTCACAGCTTTAAGATAAGAGAAGTGCAACCAGATTCCCTCCTCCCCTGAGCTTGATCACTTTTTGTGTTTCCTCAAGTACCCAGTTGTTAGTGTTTCCTGGCAACTTATGGGGAAAAGTTCTGTAAGTAAGAAGGAATAAAAGGAAAGAAACCTAACCTGCCACACATGGGCATGGTCACAGTCACAGTTACCACATGGTTATGGCTATCTCATGATCATCTTGTGAAAAAGGCATATGGTGTGTGTATGGCTCTATGCAGATATTTACTATATGTAATATGCTAGTTAGAAAAGTTATGCAATATTAACATTTGAATAATATAGTAAATGTAGTTTTTAACATTAAGTTTTAGTAAAAATGTGTATGTAAGGTATTTTCTTTAAGTTGTCCCAGGAGAATGTTTTACAGAGATAAGACCCCCCTCGGATTCTTCAGTTGAAAGATGCATATCTCTCAAAACCTACAGAAACCAGACATCCCCAATCCACAGAAGCAAGACTTCCTGTCGCCAGGGGCCTTAGCAGGGGACTCTCGGGGAACCAGTTTGTCTTAGATAAGGCATGCATAATTATGAAGTTTGAGTCCTCAAAAAGAAGATTTCGACCAAGGATTGCCTTTCTCCTGACTAGCATGGGTCTGGGAAGGAGAAGGGACGTAGTCTAGACTACCTTCTTTGCCCTTTGTTGTCTCACTATTTGTCCTGTCTCTGAAAACTTTTTAAACTTTTATTTGTATTAATTTTCTTTTTTTGTAACCAATTTTATTCTTTATTAAATTTTCATAAATTTCTAAAAATGAGTGATTGGCATTTATCACAGTTGGCTTTCTGACTGGATCTGAGGCAGGGGCTGCAATTCCTCCTCACTTGTGGCGACCACAGCCGCAGCCGGGATCCCAGCACTGCCGGACAGCGCTCTGGGCACCGACACAGCCCCGTGTCCCAGTCTCGGCCGCTGTGCTGCTGCTGCTGCTTCCTTTGCTCTGAGGCACATCCAAAGCTCCCCTGCCAAGCCCGGATGGTCTCTGGTTCTACCCTCTTCCTGACCCTGTGTAGGGACGGAGCACTGCTGTGCTTTCAGGAAGCTAGTCTTGAAAGCTTCCAGCATTCCAAGCTCCTTTGCCCTCCGTGGATGCTTGCCATGGAATCCCTCCCAGCTGAGTTCAGAGCACACTCACGTTGGCTCCTCTAAAATCCAGGACCTTCAGGGTGCTCAGCCAGACCTTGAACTCCACAGTGCTGTGGAACTGGACCTTCAGCACAGGGACCTTTCCAGCCTGATCTGCCCTCGTTCCTCTGTGTCTGTGCACAAAATATGGCACAGAAGAGAGCGGCAGGAGGGGCCCGTGTGTCCCAGGATTCTGGATTTCCATTGCTTCAGCTCCACAGAGGTACAGATCAAAAGTGAACAAGCCCAACTGTTTATTTGTGGAAGGCAAAGCAAAGGGAAGAGCTGGGAGGGAAGAAAGGGGATGGGCATGGTCTGAGGGCTGAAGACATGGAGGGCTAAAAGGGTCAAAAAGGGAGGACTAGTGGAGGGGAAAAAGGTGATGGATAGCGTGGCAGGCAGGGAGAGGGCTAAAGCCACGCGAGCTTCGCACAGGCTCCGCTGTGCCAATCATCAGCTGTGCCTGGAGCTCGAGCTGGTCTCCTCTGGTCTCCGGGTGGTCTCATCCCCGACGTAGTTCTGCCGCTCACCCCTCAAATGTCAATTGGACAAAGCATTTTATCAGAGAGGGGCTGTCGTCCTCTCTCAGGGCCTGAAGAGCTGGAAGAGAGAGAGGAACAGAGCCATGGTCAGAGCCCGCATCTGCGGCAATCCGAGGAGACCCTCCTGCCAAGGGCCATCCCACCCAAGCTCTTGCCATGGCCACAAGAGAGGAGGGGCCAAGGGCATTGGCCGCAAGGTGCTGGCCGGGAATCGCCCCCGCCCGCGTCCCTGAAACCTCTCCGTGCTCTGCCCACGCCACCCCTTGTCCACGCAGGGAGCGCACCCTCCGCAGGCGGGGCAGGAATTGCAGCCCCCTGCGCAGGCATTGCGGCTCCCCCCGACAGCCCCCGCTGACAGCCCGCTGCCCTCACTCACTGTCTTGGTTTGACAAGACAGGTGTCTGCCAGGGAAACTGGGGTTTCCCTTAGAATAGAGAATGCAAACCCCCCACCCCTGCCAAATTATAAATTTTCAATTAAGGGCTCTCAGGCAAAGATTTGGGAATAGGAATAACAGTTCTTTACTAGGAATATCAATAATACAAATGTGGTAGGAAACAAAACTACCCCACCAAACCAGCAAACAAACAACAACAATTTGGGAAAGCCCTGACAGAATCAGAGCTGCCACCTGGCACCCTGTTAGTCAGGGTGTTGGAAGCAGTCCAGAAGTGAGTCCTGGGATGACAGACGTGGCTCTGTTGGAGCAGGGACGATCCTGTAGCCAAAAAGGGGTCCAGGAGTGATGAGGAGGAGTCCAGGGGTGATGAGGAGGGGTCCAGGGGTGAGGTGATGGTGAGATGGGGTCCGGCGATGATGAGATGGGGTCTGGCGAAGATGAGATGGGGTGCCGTCTTCCTCCCAGGAATCGGGGTGAAGCAAGTGAAGTCTGTCCCCGGCCGGCTCAGTTTTCCCGGCAGCAATTGTAGACTCCCCCCACCGGGCGGGGCATCCCACAATAGGACCATGCATGCAGATGGGGCTCTGGGGGGAGCGGGTATAGTCCGGGGGTATAGTCTGTTGATGGCCCATTACCCAAAAGGCACCCGCCCCTCCCCCCCGTCCCCCTCCTTCCAAAGTTACAAGAAATAAAGAACAATTCCCCAACTGCTTTCAGCAGATGAAAATAGAATACACATTTTTGATTCCATAACCCAGGACATTATCCACCCCTTATTCTATTATCATCTGCATCATACCTAAAGCAATGAACTACTATGCAAAATGAACCCCTACACTCAGTTCTTACTTAGGATTAGGTTTTCTTGGGGTACACAACTGGTTTTTCCATCTTTCTGCATTACCCACCAAGTGTAACCAGGTCCTTGAGCAAAAACAATCCCACGGATGGGTTCGCCTTTGCCTGAGGTGGGGTTAATCCAGACAGCCTTTCCTAAAATACCTCTCATGTGCACCACAGGGACTTTATCTCCATCTACTGTGTGCAAAGGGGTAGACTGGGCAGGACCAGCTCGATTGATGGAGCCTCGGGTGTTGACCATCCAGGTGGCTTTTGCTAAGTTCACTTCCCAGTTCTTAAAGGTCCCTCTGCCAAGTGCCTTTAGAGTGGTCTTAAGTAGTCCATTGCACCGTTCCACTTTCCCGGCAGCTGGTGCATGATAAGGGATGTGATAGATCCATTCAATGCCGTGTTCTTTAGCCCAGGTGTTTATAAGGCTGTTCTTGAAATGGGTCCCGTTGTCTGACTCGATTCTCTCAGGGGTGCCGTGTCTCCACAGGACTTGTCTTTCAAGGCCCAGGATGGTGTTCCGGGCGGTGGCATGAGGCACTGGGTAGGTCTCCAGCCACCCAGTGGTGGCTTCCACCATGGTCAGCACATAGCGCTTGCCTTGGCGGGTTTGGGGCAGGGTGATGTAATCAATCTGCCAGGCCTCCCCATACTTATATTTGGACCACCGTCCACCGTACCAGAGGGGCTTCACCCGCTTGGCCTGCTTGATGGCAGCACATGTCTCACAGTCATGGATAACCTGAGAGATACTGTCCATGGTTAGATCCACCCCTCGGTCTCGTGCCCACTTATAAGTGGCATCTCTGCCCTGATGACCTGAGGCATCATGGGCCCACCGAGCTAGAAACAACTCTCCCTTATGTTGCCAATCCAAATCTATCTTAGACACTTCTATCTTCGCGGCCTGATCTACCTGTTCGTTGTTCCGGTGCTCCTCATTAGCCCAACTCTTCGGAACATGGGCATCCACATGACGGACTTTCACAGGTAGTTTCCCTACTCTGGTGGCGATGTCCTTCCACTCATCAGCAGCCCAGATTGGTTTTCCCCTACGCTGCCAGCTGACCTTTTTCCACCTTTCCAGCCAGCCCCACAGAGCATTAGCTACCATCCACGAATCAGTGTAGAGGTAGAGCTTTGGCCACTTCTCTCTTTCAGCAATGTCCAGGGCCAATTGAACAGCTTTGAGTTCGGCAAGCTGGCTTGACCCACCTTCTCCTTCAGTGGCTTGTGCAACCTGTCTTGTGGGGCTCCACACAGCTGCTTTCCACTTCCGGTTCATCCCTACGATGCGACAGGAACCGTCAGTGAAAAGAGCGTAGCGTGCTTCTTCTGCTGGCAGTTCGTTATATGGTGGAGCTTCTTCAGCCCGGGTTACCTGCTCTTGCTCTTCTTCCTCGGTGAGACTGAAGTTCTCAGCTTCCGGCCAGTTGGTGATCACTTCCAGAATCCCAGGGCGATTCGGGTTTCCAATACGGGCGCGCTGAGTGATGAGGGCAATCCATTTGCTCCAGGTGGCATCGGTGGCGTGATGGGTGGAGGGAACCTTTCCTTTAAACATCCACCCCAGCACTGGTAGTCGGGGTGCCAGGAGGAGTTGTGCTTCAGTGCCAATCACCTCTGAGGCGGCTTGAACTCCTTCATAGGCAGCCAAGATCTCCTTCTCTGTGGGAGTGTAATTGGCTTCAGACCCTCTGTAGCTTCGGCTCCAGAATCCCAGTGGCCGGCCTCGAGTCTCACCAGGCACCTTCTGCCAAAGGCTCCAGGACAGACCATGGCTCCCAGCTGCGGAGTAAAGCACATTCTTCACATCTGGTTCTGTCCTGACTGGGCCAAGGGCCACCGCATGAGCGATTTCCTGCTTGATCTGGGCAAAGGCGTGTTGCTGCTCTGGGCCCCAGTGGAAATCGTTCTTTTTGCGGGTAACCAGGTACAGAGGGCTCACAATCTGACTGTACTCAGGGATGTGCATCCTCCAGAAACCTATGGCACCTAGGAAAGCTTGTGTTTCCTTCTTGCTGGTCGGTGGAGACATCGCGGTGATCTTATTAATGACCTCTGTGGGGATCTGACGCCGTCCATCTTGCCACTTCACTCCCAGGAACTGGATCTCTCGGGCAGGTCCCTTGACTTTACTCTTCTTAATGGCAAAGCCAGCTTCCAGGAGAATCTGGATGATCTTTTCTCCTTTCTCGAAAACTTCCACTGCCGTGTTTCCCCACACAATGGTGTCATCAATGTACTGTAGATGTTCCGGAGCCTCACCCTTTTCCAGTGCAGCCTGGATCAGTCCATGGCAGATGGTGGGACTGTGCTTCCACCCCTGGGGCAGTCGGTTCCAGGTGTACTGAACGCCCCTCCAGGTGAAAGCAAACTGGGGCCTGCACTCTGCTGCCAAAGGAATGGAGAAGAAGGCATTGGCAATGTCAATAGTGGCATACCACTTTGCTGCCTGGACTCCAGCTCATACTGGAGCTCCAGCATGTCCGGCACAGCAGCGCTCAGTGGTGGAGTCACTTCATTCAATGCACGATAGTCCACAGTCAATCTCCATTCCCCTTCAGACTTACGCACAGGCCAAATGGGACTGTTGAAGGGTGAGTGGGTTTTGCTGACCACCCCTTGGCTCTCCAGTTTACGAATCATCTCATGGATCGGAGCCACAGAGTCTCTGTCGGTGCGATATTGCCGACGGTGCACTGTTGCTGTGGCGATTGGCACCTGTTGTTCTTCAACTCTCAGCAGTCCCACAGCAGAGGGGTCGTCGGAGAGACCAGGCAGGGTATTTAGTTGTCTGATGTCTTCCGTCTCTACAGCAGCTACTCCAAAAGCCCAACGATATCCTTTTGGGTCTTTGAAATGTCCATTTCTGAGATAGTCTATGCCAAGGATGCACGGGGCCTCTGGACCAGTCATGATGGGGTGTTTCTGCCACCCATTCCCAGTCAAACTCACTTCGGCCTCCAATACAGTCAGTTGCTGGGACCCCCCTGTCACTCCAGAAATAGAGATGGGTTCTGCTCCCACATACCCCGATGGCATCAGGGTACATTGGGAGCCAGTGTCAACCAAAGCCGTGTATTTCTGTGGGTCAGATGTGCCAGGCCATCGGATCCACACAGTCCAATAGATCCGATTGTCCCTCTCCTCTACCTGGCTAGAGGCAGGGCCCCTCTAGCACTGGTTATTCCCTCCCTGAGCATACATACTAGAGGTTCCAGCATCCTGACTACTGACAGCCTGGGCATAGGAGGTTGAGGATACTTTCATTTTAGTGGCACCCCTTTGGTGAGTGTTCCTCTCCTTGAGCTCATGCACCCGGGCTGCCAGGACATAGGTGGGTTTCCCATCCCACACTCCCATGTCTTCCCCATGGTCACGCAGGTAAAACCACAGGTCAGCTCTCGGGGTGTACCCTCTCTCTCTGGCTGGGGGTCGTTGGGCTCTGACTCTGGGGCCTGTGACTCGTACCGGTGCCACATTGGAACTGCTCTTCCTCATCTCCTCCCTCACCTCCCTCATTTCCTCTTTGAGCTCTTTCACCACGGCAGAGATATGAGCCTGCAGCGGGCCATTGATCATGCTCTCATAATTCCTAAGCTTAGTGGCAACAGCCCTGTAGTGATGATATAAACCAGAGCAGGGAGAGGCGCCGCGCAAGATAACGGATTGTCACGGAACAGGGCCAGCCAGACCTCCATCTTAGAGATAACCCTTATCTAAACATACAGACCCCCTCTCCCTCTTCTCCGCATACCAGTACTTTTCCACTAACCTTAGAGACTAGTAAGACCCCCTATGACGTAGCGAGACCCAAAAGGTACTTAAACCCTGTGCTTTAGACAATAAACGCCTTTTGACGAATCCATCATATTGGTGTCTGCAGAGTCATTAGCCCGAGCCTCACACACAGATTGTAGAGGTCGTGTCTCCACCTAACCCAGGCCGCCAGGGTGGTGGCTGCGAAAGCCACAACACAGCCCCCACTGTCACTTGGTTGTCCTCAGCATTAATGGTTGCAATGAATGTAGTATACTGAGATGGCCCCAGATTTGCCAGGTTCCATAACATCTGCGCTGTGCATCTAACCTTGTCAGGATCATTATCATGCTGTCCACTCCTCCCAAAAAGTACCTCTAGTATTGCCACTTCCCTCAGCTGTTGGATTCCCTCCTCCAGAGTTTTCCAGCGCATTCTATGGTGGTGCTCCTGCATTCTTTCTCTGTGGACAAATCTTTCTCTCACACTCGTTAAAAGCCGCTGCCAGAGGGAAAGAGGTCCAGGCTCCCTTACAAATACCTGATTTATACCTGAGTCCTGGGTCAAGGGTCCCAAATTCCTGGCCTCCCCACCATCTAGTTGGACACCTGTGCCCATAAGATCCCAAACCCGAAGTAGCCAGGCTGTGTAAGCCTCACGTCCCCGTCGTACAATATCTTTTTGCAGATTACGGAGACTTTCATATGACAGGGTCTCAGTGATGATCTGAACATGTGATTCCCCTGTGTCTTGTGAGGGCCCTCCCTTCTTATCTTTACTCTCTGGGTTTGCTGTTTTCACTTTAGATTTCCTTGTTTCCACAGGGGCAACTGCTGCTGGCTGTGACTGCCCCTGTGTGTCAGCTGGAACCTGGACAGTTGTAATGTCTGCGGGTTCTGTATCAGATTCTCTTTTGTCAGGGCAGGGCGAAGGTTTCTCACCAGCTGGGGAAATGTACTCTTTCAGCATCTGGTTCATCTCATGCATTTCTTTTATCAGAGCCTTCACCCAAACCGGGTGGTTTATGCCTGAGGCTGGCTGTGGGACAGGGGTGGGCTCTTGGGCAGCATCATTATTCTTTGGGGTAGTTATCAGAGTGCTTACCCAGGCCAGTCTCCCTTTATCTCTGAATACCAAATAGAATAGGCCTATAAGCAGCACCAACCACTGTATGACGTCATTAGCATTCAGAGGGAAATTTAACCCTTGAAAAGCTTGTGGAGTAGACCCAAAAAACTGAGTGAAGGATTGGGAGAAAATTTCCCCAGGTGCCATTTCCTCACAATATGTACCATTATTAAAGTAACCCCAGAAACACAGAGTTAGTCTATGATAGCCCTGAATCCATGTGCCTGCTTTCCAAAGGAAGTTAAAAATCCACGAATTCCTCACCTTATTAACCCACAAAATAAACTGGATGCCAGCCACAGTAGCCTTGGTTATAGGGCCCATGTTTAGATAAGGGCCAGCAAATGGCAGAAATACAGCCACAACCACGTGCCAGCCAAACCAGGGAAAGCTGGACCACATGATTTTGAGCAGTAGACTTCTATCTAGTACACAAGAACTGTTATTCCTCTGTCTCAATGCCCTTGTGCCCCACACTTGGGCGCCAAAATCTGTCTTGGTTTGACAAGACAGGTGTCTGCCAGGGAAACTGGGGTTTCCCTTAGAATAGAGAATGCAAACCCCCCACCCCTGCCAAATTATAAATTTTCAATTAAGGGCTCTCAGGCAAAGATTTGGGAATAGGAATAACAGTTCTTTACTAGGAATATCAATAATACAAATGTGGTAGGAAACAAAACTACCCCACCAAACCAGCAAACAAACAACAACAATTTGGGAAAGCCCTGACAGAATCAGAGCTGCCACCTGGCACCCTGTTAGTCAGGGTGTTGGAAGCAGTCCAGAAGTGAGTCCTGGGATGACAGACGTGGCTCTGTTGGAGCAGGGACGATCCTGTAGCCAAAAAAGGGTCCAGGAGTGATGAGGAGGAGTCCAGGGGTGATGAGGAGGGGTCCAGGGGTGAGGTGATGGTGAGATGGGGTCCGGCGATGATGAGATGGGGTCTGGCGAAGATGAGATGGGGTGCCGTCTTCCTCCCAGGAATCGGGGTGAAGCAAGTGAAGTCTGTCCCCGGCCGGCTCAGTTTTCCCGGCAGCAATTGTAGACTCCCCCCACCGGGCGGGGCATCCCACAATAGGACCATGCATGCAGATGGGGCTCTGGGGGAGCGGGTATAGTCCGGGGGTATAGTCTGTTGATGGCCCATTACCCAAAAGGCACCCGCCCCTCCCCCCCGTCCCCCTCCTTCCAAAGTTACAAGAAATAAAGAACAATTCCCCAACTGCTTTCAGCAGATGAAAATAGAATACACATTTTTGATTCCATAACCCAGGACACTCACCCTCCCTGAGGGCCTGGAGCTCCTCCTTCTGCCCCATCAGGAGCACCCCAGCCATGCCTGGGAACACAGAAGCTGTTACGGCCCCGGCGGCACAGCTCCCTCCCAGCGGCGCTGCCAGCCTTGCAGCCACATGCCCTTGTGCCCCGGCAGGGCTCAGCCCGGGCCCTGGCCGCATCCTGACGCCCAAGGAAGGGCACGAGTGCCAAAGGGCGGCAGTGGCCCCAGGGCAGGCGCGGCTCCACGGCGCCGGGCGCGGATGCCGCTGCCGGGGCAGGGAGGGAGCCCGGGCTCGTGGCTCACCAATGAACCTGACAGCCGCCTGTCACAGGGGCTTCTCTGGGCTCTCCAGGTACGGCAGGGCTCAGCGCAGGTGCTCGGCAGCTCGGCTCTTGTCCTCTAGCAGCTGGAGAGAGCGGCAGGAGGGAAGGGTTGGCGTGGGCTCAGCCCCTGGGCCGGGCGCTCCCTGCGCCCAGCCCTGGCCTGCCCTGCCCGCACGGCCCCGAGGCCCGGCCAGCAGCTGCTGGCGCCGGGCTCTGGAGGGGGCAGAGGGCCGGGTGCTGCCCGGGGAGACGCGGTGCCGCCCCGCAGCCCCGCTGGGCCGGGGCTCCGAGGGCACCCGGCCCAGGGCCATGGGAGCCTGGAGAAGAGCCCGCACCAGTAGCGCAGGGAAGGGAGCGGCGTGTGGGGCGCAGGCTGGCGGCCCTGGGTGCGGTGCTGGGCAGGGGCCACAGCTGCCAGCCCCGCACACTGAGCACCGCGCTCAGGGGGCTTCTCCAGGCTGAGGCTCGGCCTTCTCCAGGCCATCCTTACCAGGCACTCGGCGAACTTCCAACCGGTTCTTTGCCTTCAGCACCTGCTGGAGACGGCTCCTCTTCGGGAAGCCGGCCGCACAATGCAGAGTTTCCCGAGAAGCCTGAGCAGAGATGGGAGATGGCAGCGCAGCCCAGGGCACAGGACCTGCGTCCCTGCACCAAGGCCAGGAGGAGGCTGCAACTCGGGAGGTGCCCGGGCAGGAGGCAGCCCGACCCCCTCTCAGGGATGCACCAGCATCACACAAAACCTCACCTTTGCCAGACGCCGGTTCACCTTGTGGCAGTGCAAGAAGAGTGGGTGCAGGCTCTGGCTCACAGATTTCTTCAGGGCCTTTTTCCCCTCATGCACTGCCGAGCCCATCACCTTCTGGAAAAGCTGAGTGGCGAGCAGCTGCACATGGCTGTTGTCCTGAAGGAGGGGAAGCGGAAAAGTCCTCAGCACCAACTTCTCCAGCCCAGCTGGGCCAAAGCCTAAAAATCCACAGGGCACAAAGTTTCTGGGCAGCAGCCAGTGCCCGTGGCACAGAGCCTTACGTTTCCAAAGCGTGGCAGGAGTAGCTCAGCTAGCTTCGGGGCGGTCCTGCTGCCTATCAGGACGTCTTTGACCCGGAGCACATTTGTGAGCACAGAGAGGGACATGCCGGCCACCTCTCCGTCGGCATCACCCAGCAGCTCCAGAAGGCTCCGAGACAGGCGGCGTATATGTCTGGCCTGTGTGGAACACAAGGCTGTGCTGGGAAGCCATCGACAGCTGCACTGCCAACAGCGCCCTGGCACTGCAACCCCAGCCTGCTGCTGCAGGGCCCAGAGGCCAAAGGCCTGTCCTGAAGCACTCAAGCAGCTGAAGCAGGAGGCAGGAGAGCTGGCAGCAGCTGCCTCAGCTCCCGAAGCCCAGCCAGCCCATGGGGCTGCTTTCCCCAGCGCAGCTTCAGCTGCTGCCCCCTTCTCACCATCCAGGGATCCTGGCTGAGCAAGACAAGGCCTCTGAGCGCCAGGCGACGCCTCTGGCTGCACTTGCGCCGCAGGTGCCTTGCCAGGACCTCCAGGACAGTGTCTGCGCATTCCCTCAAGTCCAGGCACTTGAGGACCTGAAAGGCACAGGGCAGTGACGGGACCTGAACGGCAGGAGCCCAGAACCGTGCAGGGCTGGGCCCAGGCAGCAGCACAGGGCCTGGGCACTGGCCCAGGCAGCTGCAGCAATGAGAGAGAGGGCAGAGAGCTGGGAGGCAGCTCAGCGAGGCAGCACTGGCTCACCTCCACAAGGAATGCCAGCAAGGGCAGATCCCAGCGTGGCTCCTCCCTGCCGAGCAGCTGGAGTAGGCAGAAGGCAATGTGGGAACACATGAGGCCCAACTCACGGCGCATCTCCCTGTCAGGGGGAAAAAGGCACCAAGACCCTGAGGTGGTGGGGGGGACAAAGCTCTCCCAGGACTGACTGGCAGAGGTCCGGTCTTTCCCCAGCATCCCTGGAGGGGATGTGGGCGCTTTGGGAGGCGGCCCCTTCTGGGCACCCTCCTCTCCCAGCCTTTTCCAGGATCCTGCTCGGCCATCCCTCGGTGATGAGGCCCTCTGGCCCATCACCACAGGGACTGTGTGGGACACCCCGGGCACAGGAGAGAAATGTGGGAGAGGAGGGGGTCTCACCTGGCCAGCAGAGCCATGGCATAGTGCTGGGTGTCAGCACAGAGCAGCATGTCCCAGCCGTGCGTGTTCTCCAGAGCGATCAGCTCTTTGTCCCACCACAGCTGGCTGAAGAGAGCCTTCATGGCCCACACTGCAAACCTGTGTGCAGAGCAAAGCCCAGGTCACACCGGAAGCACCGGCGCTGGCCACAAGGACATTGAAAAGACGGGAGCACTGGGACCTGTTGGGGTTGCTGGGAAGGCAGTGTTCCTCCTGGCATGCTCTCCAGAAGTTGCCAACTTCCTCTGGCATCTCTTGTGTGGTGATGACAATACGCAAGAGCAGAGCCACAAACAGGCGGGCTGAATAAAGACGCACTGCCCCGTGGCTCTCAGGCTCTTGGACAATCACCCACAGCACCAGAGTTGCCTAGAAAAGAAGCAGCCCGAGACAGAGCTCAGTGCTCAGATGTCCCTTAGCCAAGGGGAGACGCAGGGGGAGCAGCGGGCCTGCTGCCCCCTGAGCCTAGCCCTAGGCCAGCGCCTGAGGCAGGGAGAGGATGGAGAGCTGAGGGAGAGGTGAGCGGGGAGTGAGCAGAGGCCAGTTCCAGAAACTCACCGCCAGGGCAAACACGTCCTTGTTGTCCCCATCGGAGGTGAGCGTGCTGTGCAGAGGCCAGCGAGAAGCGTTGGCAGCACCTTCTCCGCTGTCAGATCCGAGGAGCCTATGGCTCTCCACATAACTGCAGCAGCTCTGTGGGATCAGAGCTCTGTGTCAGGGGCGTCTCAGTCACAGCACTGTGCCCTGTGCAGCTGTGGAGGCCCAGGTGACAGAGCCCTGGTGCCCTGAGAGGCAGGGAGGCAATAGGGCATCAGGCTCGGGAAACAGAGGGGCCTGAGGAGCCTGGAGCGCTCGGCCTGTCTGGCAGAGCCCATTGGACAGGCTGTGCAGGGCGATGGGCCCTAAAGGCTGGTGAGCTCGGAGCTCTCAAGGCAGGTGGGCCCCATATCTGTCACACGTCGGGGCACAGCGCAGGAGGGTCAGCACCACATCAGCAGGTTGCTCCTCAGCCAGCCTCAGAATGTCAGCGCGCAGCCTGGCATCCAGAGTGACGTGGGACGCCAGTCTCTGGTGAATGTTCTTCACCATGGCCGGCACCTGCAGGAGACACGGGGAAGACTTGGAGTGCTGTCCAAGGGAGCGGTTCCCCAGCTTCCTCCAAGAAGTGCTTCCCTTCCCGCCACACTCTGCTGGCCTCAAAGACTGAGGTGGCCCAGTGGCCGTGGCCTGAGGGGGGACACAATCCTGGGAGGCCTCCAGCCCTGGCCCCAAGCTGCTTACCTGGTGCTGAGAAGAAACAGCACTGTCCTCGAAAGACTCCATCGTGGCAGCATGAATCACAGCGGGAGTGGGCATGGCATCAGGATTTGCATTGCCCTGAGTCTCTCCGCTGTTGGTGTTTGTGATGGCCACGTCCTCAGCCACTGCCATGTCGGTCTTTGCCCTGTCATCATTGACTGCAGTGTCAGAGTCTTCGGAGCCCTTGGTGGAATCCGGGCTGACATCAGGCTCTACCTGGAGCTCGCTCAGCCTGGAGTCAGGCTCGCCTGTGCCCTCAGTTGCTGAGGCGCTGGTCTTCCTGCGTCGAATGGGCACAAACTTCCGCAGCGTCTGCAGGAAAACAGAGGTCAGGGAATAGAGGCACATTCCCTGGAGTGCTGCAAGCGTGGCGCTCGGCTGAGCAGTGAGGGCAGGCCCAGCCCAGGTGGGGATGGCTGCAGGTACCTTCAGCGCTCTGCGGAAGCGGCCACGGGCGGGGTCCTGCTCTTGTGTCCGCTCCATGGCTGCATCTGGCAAAGAGCGAGCACATCCAAAGCTGAGGGGCTGCAGGAGAGGCCAGAGAACACAGCCCAGCCCTGTGCTCCTCAGGCAGGGACAGCCCTGGGATGCCCCAGGGGATGGAGCACGGCTGCTGCGGGGGCAGCTTTGGCCCCTCCTTCATCCTGTCTGTGGGTGGGATGCGATGGGATGGGGATGGGATGGGATGGGGAAGGAGATGGGGATGGGGATGGGGATGGGGATGGGGATGGGGATGGGGATGGGATGGGATGGGATGGGATGGGATGGGATGGGATGGGATGGGATGGGATGGGACGGGATGGGATGGGATGGGGCTGAGCTGGCCGCAGCCATCAGCCCTGTGGCCCGGCTCTGCCACTCACCATCCTGCAGTGGCTGGAACTGCTCCAGCTCTTCAGGCTGTTGTGCTGGAGCAGCTCCCGGGTCTTCATTTCTTTTCTGCCTGAACACTTTGAGCAGACGGAGAAATCTGCCCGCCATGCCAGCGTCTGGCTTCCAGAACACCTTCACACAGATGCCTGGGGAAAGCTCTGAGGCAACAAGTTGTGCAGTTGTGCCTTGAGGGCACCTGCGACAGAGAAGCCTCAGGAAGGCTGCAGGACAGCAAGTCCTGCGCTCTGGTCTGGAGGGCTCCTGCCACAATGGCAGGAGACTCCTCGTAAGCGATTCAGGTGACCAAATCCCACGGTCTGGCCTTGAGGGCACCACCGGCCGCAGGGCTGGGAGGTGCCTCGGGAAAGCTCCGAGTCCCCGAGCCCCGCGGTGTGGCCGTGAGCTCAGCCGCAGGAGTAACGCCTGGGAAATGCTCCGGGTCAGGCACAAACGAGTGCGCTGTGGGGGGGCTCCTCACAGCACCACTCTGGCGCGTCCTGTCCTGTCGCCTGCACCCAGCGCTGTGGCGTGGCCGTGTTGGTCGGCACCAGCACCTAGGTCACCAGCACCCGTCACCAGGGACACCCGGTTCCGTTCCGTGCATTCCACGGTGACCATGCGGCACCGTGTCACAAAGGGCCCTTGCGCATTCTGCCATCTGCCCTGGCGCCGCCCAGCCCCCACCCAAAGTGGCCTAGGTTGGTCTCGGGGTCTCTGTTGGCCCAAGACTGGGGCTGGTTTGAGCCCCTTTTCCCTCAGAAAAGCCCCAAGCCGATCACTTCAACAAACGAGATCTTCAGGCGTTCCTTTCAAGGCTCTTCCTTTTGTTTTATTTTCCTTTATCTCGATTCTGTGGTCAAAGCTGGACAGAAGTCCGACCAGCATGGGTGACAAGTGCTGTCTCCTCCCCTCACCCAGCCCTCTCGTCTCTTATACCGATAGTTACGTACACATTATTTACAATTATAGGCCAATATCTACATTCTACACTAAACAGGTGTTATCTACACTAAACTAATCTCCCTATACCTACTTGGTGCCACCGTCACAGCAGAAGATGGAGATGAAGAAGAAGGAGAAGACCCCAGGGCACCACCCGGAATCCTCCATCTTGTCCCCATTCACCCCTATTCTAAAATCCCATATGTGAAAATATTATTATCTTTTCTTACCCTTTGAGGCTTGTAATTCCTCTCTCATTGTTGGCAATCTTTCCCATGGACTGTGATTGAGGTCCTTGTCTGTCTGAGGCCCATGCCAGGGTCTCCAACCCCCCTGTACAAACCTCGAACCCCCCTGTACAGGTTTTAAACCCCCCTGTACAGGTTTCTGTTTGGCTGGGGAGTCCAAAGGAATATCCTGGACTCCCACAGGTTGGAAGGAATCCCTCGCCCCAAGTGTCTAAGACAGCCCGACAGGATCTTTAATGATTTGATGGCTCAAACCATCCACAAACGCTGCCCTGCTCTGCGGGTTCTGGGCGGCAGAAGGAGCCTCCAGGGCTGCCGACGCAGCCGCAGCAGGAAGGGCACGGGGCCTTCCACTGAAGCTGGCCTGGCCTCCTTGGGACACGTCCTGGCTGGTGGCCATCCTAAAACCGCGGGTGTGACACAGACAAGGAACGTGTGGGCCAGGGCACAAATGCTGCTCAGGGCCTTGGGGCCCGGGGAGCGCTGAGATCAGCAGGTGCAGCTGAGTCCCCACTGAAGCAGACCTGCCACGCCCCCCGAGCCCTGGCAGCGCTAGTGCCCATCTCCTACCCCAGAGACCTGTGCCCCCGGGGCGGCTTCTGTGCCAGAGGGCAGCCAAAGCCCGTGTGCCTTGGGCGTCGTGCTCCTTCCCACAGGTGGCTCTTGGCAGGAGCGCCTGGAACAAGTGCTGGCAACACTTGGTCTCTGTCGGGAGCTCTTACTCCGTGCTGGAATTATTTTCTCATTGAAGTCATTTCCAGCGGCACAAAACCACCTTTGCAGCGAAGGCACAGAAGAATCTGGCGTTTAAGAATCCTCACTTCAGGAAAGTTTTACTTCCCCATTGCTCAACCCAAGTAGTTCCAAGAAGTTGCAAACTTCCCAAATCAATTGGGATGGCCTGAGAATGTCAAAGGTTTGGAGGTTTGCTTCCCGTCTCAAAGCGGCAACTCATTTGCCTTAGCGTCATCCATTTGGAGTCACTTACAAACAAGAACACAAAACGGAGGCAAAGCAAAGGGGCCATTCTTTGGTTCGCAAACGGGTCTGGATGAAGGGATGATAATATCCTAATTCTATGAAGGAATAAGAGCTCTCAAGGAATGCCAGTCCACTCGGTGTTACAAAAGTAACCCAAACAAATGAGTCGATTGCAAAAAGGCTAATCCTCCCTCTGATACAGATATCTAAGTGGCCAGTAAAGGACAGCTCTCCCCTCTTCTTTTCTGTGTGACAATCAGGACCACTAACAGAAAAAGTCACAGATATTCCTTCTGCCCTCCATAATCACAGCTGGGCCAAATGTCTTGGGTTATGGAACCTAAATTGTGTATTCTATTTTCATCTGCTGAAAGCAGTTGAGGAATTGTTCTAGTTTATCTCTTGTTTACTCTGGAAAGAGGGGGGCGGGTGCCTTTTGATAATGGCCCAACTGTTAAAACCAGGTAGGGCATTGTTTCTTATCTCTTTTACTGCCTGGGAAATATTTTCTGCTAATGGACCATTAAGACACCCCTACCCTCCCCAAGATAGTACATCCACGTTCCATCATCCTATTGTGAGATGCTCCACCCAGTGGGGGGAGCCAACAATTCCTACCTGGATAAAACTGGGACTCCGGAACACGAAGCTATCTGGCTTCACCCCATTACCGGAGGAAGACTGGACCCCTTCTCACCATCACTGGACCCCTTCTCACCATCACTGGACCCTATCTACAGGATCATCTCTACTTCAACAGAACCACATCTTCCACTCCAGGAGGACTCACTTTTGGACTGCTTCCAACACCCTGACCAACAGGGTGTCAGGTTGTAGCTCTGACTTTGTCAGGGTATTTTCCAGGATTGCTTGTTTATTTGTTTGCTTGTTGGGTTGGGTGGTTTTTGTTTTCTACTACATTTGTACTGTTAATATTCCTAGTAAAGAACTGTTATCCCTATTTCCAAATCTTTGCCTGAAAGCCCTTAATTGAAAAATTACAATTTGGCGGGGAGTGAGGGGTTTACATTTACTATTCTAGGGGAGGCTTCAGCTTTCCCTGGCAGATACCTGTCTTTCCATACCTAGACAGGGCACTTCAGCAACAGCCACAAGGAAGAGTTGGGGCCAAGAGAACATTTTCCCCCAAAGAATGCCTCTGGTCTCAGAAAGCCAAAGATTCTTGTTCACCCTGTGCCCCATCTGTGCTGCCTTGTCCTCTGGAGTTTACATTGGTCATGGGTTAACACAGTTTGGTTTTAGTTAGTACCTTTGAATTTCTTTAGAAAGGACAGACCTATCAGGAGCCAGTTCTTGGCTCTTGGCATGTGATTTGCCCACTGAGAAAACAGAATACGACTTTTGGTAATACCCATATGAAGCTGAGACTGTGTGGGAGCCTCCCTCTTTTCTCCCGCTGAGCCACCAGGTAACATCCTGCGGCAGCCGGGGCGGGCCGGGCCCAGCTGGGCCTCCGGGAGCCGCAGCCCCCGCGGGGAGCGGCCTGGGCGGCCGAACCCCTTTTCCCCCGGCTGCCTGCGGGGGCGAGGGGAGGAAAAGCCCCAGCAGCTGCTTGCTCCCCAGCCAGGGATGGGAGACGTTCCCTCCCTCCTCTTCCCGGGCCCCTGGGAGCACCCCCGAGTTGAGCCACCCCAGATGTGACCGAGGGTGGCAGGGGAAAGGCATCCATCAGTCTGGGTCACTACTGAGATGCTGGCTGCTGTTTCTGAGCCTCCCCTACCAGCATGGCTTTGAGATCTTTGCAGCTTCTGCCTGGCAGGGACCACGTAACCACCGCAAGCCTGGGCACATTTAACTCTTTCGTGCAGGCAGATGGAACTCCCAGAGCACTGGCCCTTCCCAGAGTGATGACAGACAAAGTGATGCAACCATAAAGAGACAGAGCATGAAACTGAAGTCAGTGAAGAGAGAGTGAAAAGACTATTTGGGGCAAAGGAGGAGGAGTGGCCAAATTTGGCTGGACATTTCTGGTAAGCTATGGAGAATGAACTGTTTTTCCTGTAACACATGAATGCTGTTTGGGGAAGAGGTAAGGTTCTAGTTAAAAGTGACATGAAGCTCTTTGCTACTAAGGAAAAGGAGATTTGTAGTTCTTGAGATGAAGATGACTTTGGAAATAGAAGAAGAGAATCTTTGTGTTATACTAGAGGAGGCATCCTTAAACAGTACCCCTAATCAGCAGATATGGCCCATGTGCAGTGTTGGGAAAGCTGCTAAGGGGTAGGATGTCGCTGTAGAGCACGAAGGCAGGACACAGACTCTATCAGAAGGCTGAAGATTCAAAGTCAGGCTTTATTATCAAGACCTGCCTTTTATACATTTTCACAACGAGCCCACCTAAGAGGTGGGATCCTTGGGCCCATTGGTCACACCAAGGGACCATCAAACAAATTCCCTCCTCTGGGAAAGAATGTAGAAAAACAAGATAGTTTACAATAACATGCACTTATTTACAACAAGTGTCTCTGAGAAAAGAATTTTCTGAGATCAAAACATGGCAGGCACAAACTGTGGCTACATTTCACCCTTTTAGTTTTAAGAAAAAGAAAAAAGAAAAATGCATTTTTCAATGCCTACTTGTGGAGGGGCCATCCGAGCGATCACCCGCATCATCTGCATCTGAGTCATCACTCGAAGGTTCCTCCGCTTGATGACTTTCACTCTGGTCATGGTCTCCAGGTTGCCCATTGGCCCGGTTCTGCCTTTGCGGTTGCAGATCAGGACGAACACACTTTGCAGGTACCCATTGTTCCCCAGTATCTGTGGCCACACATGCGTACCCGCGACCCCACAAGACAAGCTCGAATGGGCCTTCCCACTGCTTAGTGATCAGGTTCCTCACTGGAACCTTCGCTCGAGGTCGATGCGCCCCGTCCGGACCCAGCATCGAAAGGTCATGATTCAAAATGACTGGATTGTTTGAGTTCTGCGGTACTGTAAGGCGATTGATAGTATACAAGGCCTTTGCCGACCGACTCTGCAGGGATTCACCCTGCATTCCTCGTTTTTGTTTTTGAAGAACCTGCTTCAGAGTACCATGAGCACGTTCTACAATAGCTTGACCAGTTGGGGAATGTGGGATGCCAAACTTATGTGACACACCCCAGGCTCGTAGGAACTGCTGCACCTTCTGCGAGGCGTAAGCAGGACCACTGTTCAGTCTTCACAGTAGAAGGTATGCCTAAAAAGACAAAAGCCTGCCTCCAGTGGGCAATGACACCGCGAGCCTTTTCTCCAGTGTGAGCAGAAGCCCACATAGCAGAGGAGAAGGTATCAACAGATACATGCACATACTTGAGCCAGCCAAATTTGGCAATTTGGGTGACATCAATCTGCCAAATTTGCACGGCCATAAGGCCTCTGGGGTTCACCCCTGCCGGCAAGGGCGCAGCCAGCGCATGACAGTCATCACAGGAATTGACAATGTCACAAGCCTCAGTTGGTGTCAAGTGAAACTGGTTCTCCAAGGTATGTGCATTCTGATGAAAGAACTCATGCGATGCCTTGGTTGTGCGAGTATGTCAGGCTGAGGTGCTACCCACACGAGGTTAGCCAACTTGTCAGCCCTCGCGTTGCCTTCCGCTATGAAACCTGGCAAATTGGTATGGCTCCTTACATGCAGAACAAAGTAGGGTTGAACTCGGGCCTGAATCTCACACCACAAGGCTTTCAGTAATTGAAACAAAGCAGGATTGCTGACTTCTTTCAAAACTGAATAACCTAATTGTTCAGCTATATCTGCCACATAGGCGGAGTCCGTGACCAGATTGAAAGGAACCTGGGAGAATCGTTGGAATGCCATGACAGCAGCTCTTAATTCAACTAATTGGGCCGAGCCAGCCTCATGACCTTTCAGTTCCTGCCATTCAGAACCATCCCGCCAAGTGACAATGGCTTTCCCTGTTTTTCCCGAACCGTCAGTAAAGATGGTGGGTCCTTGCACCAGCTCTGGACTATTTTTTGGTCGCAGAGAAAGTTCAGCCAATTTCGCCACTTTCAGCAGCTCATGGCTGGGCAGATGATACATGATCTGCCCGGAAAAGTTTGCTAGAGCACTCTGTAGGGATACATCATTTGTGAGGCTCCAGTCAAAATTCTCCCGTTCTACGGGAATCACTATTTTCGTGGGATCTGCTCCTGTCAATTGCAAGCACTGTTGCCGGCATTTGATGATCAGGTGCGCGATCAATTCAAATAGTGATGTTGCCATCTTTTGCGGCTGATGGGGCAAAAAGACCCATTCCAAAATGTGCAAGGAATCAGACCATTTGTCACTCCATTGGCCAATGATGCCTGTGGGATGGAAATCTGGAATGGTAATGAACACAGTGATATCAACGGAAGGATCAATATGATGGACTTGGCCAGCGGAAACAGCTTGCTGAACCTCCTCCAGCGCTTTTTGCGCTTCAGGGGTCAAGGTGCGTGGTGATCTCAAATCGGGGTCTCCCTTTAATAGATCAAACAATGGAGACAATTGTGTCTTGGTCAGTCCCAAATATGGACGTAACCACATGATGACACCTACCAATTTTTGTGCATCATTCAATGTCTTAATTGAACACACAAATTGCACCTCTTGATGTCGGACTGTTCGCTCCAAAATTTTGACCCCCAGATATTTCCAAGGAGGTTGCTGTTGAACCTTTTCTGGAGCCACCTGAAGCCCATGGGAATGCAAGGCACTGAGCAGCTGAGGATGTATCCTCAGCAGCTCCTCCTGAGTGGATGCTGCCACCAGGATGTCATCCATATAATGATAGAAATGGGCATCAGGAAACTGTTTGTGAACTCCAGACAGGGCACGGGCCACGTACCATTGGCATATGACCGGACTGTTCCGCATACCTTGGGGAAGAACCGTCCATTGATATCTCTGTGCGGGCTCAGCATTGTTAATTGCTGGCACCGTGAAGGCAAATTTCGGTTTGTCATCAGGATGCAAAGGAATCGTAAAGAAACAATCCTTCAGATCAATGATGAGAACCGGTCAATCTGCAGGAAGCATGGTGGGTGACGGCATACCAGGTTGCAGCGTCCCCATGCTTTCCATCACAGCATTGACTTTCCGGAGGTCTTGTAACAACCTCCATTTCCCAGATTTCTTCTTGATACAGAAAACTGGAGTGTTCTACGGACTAGTGGAAAACTCAAGATGGCCTTGGTCCAGTTGCTCCTGGACCAATTGTCGAAGGGCAACTAATTTTTCATTTGGAAGGGGCCACTGACATTCCCAAACGGGTTTGTCTGTCAGCCACCATAAAGGAGGCGTGAGACACGGTGTGCCCTTCAACACAGTGGCCCCCTTTAAAAATCCATCCCAATCCGCACCCCCCAAGGCACCAGGACGTCCCGCCCCCAGAGGTTAGTAGTAGTTTCAGTAACATATGGTTGAACCATAGCCGACTGTCCCTCTGAGTTTGTAATCATCACGAGTCGCTGGCTCACAAAGCATTGCTTCGTTCCACCCAGTCCTGCGATGGACTACTGAACAGGATCCAGAGGCCACTGCGGAGGCCATGCAGCAGAAGAAAGGATGCAAATGTCGGCCCCCGTATCTATCAAGCCTTGGAGGTGGATCTCTGACGGGGTGGCATCAGGGAGGTGGAGGGTGCACCACATCTTGGGACGTTCCTCACTCAAGACTGCTGTCCAGTGAACTTGAGGTGGCCCGGTAGATCCGAAGCAGCTGTCTCCTCGCCACCGGTTCTCAGTCCTGGAGACAGAGGACTTAAAAGGCACAAGCTGGGCAATTCGATTTCCCTCAGGGATAGTGACAGGGGGGGTGGGTGTGGAGACCATCGCATAAATTTGTCCCGCATAATCTGCATCGATAAGTCCTAGATGCATAGTGATACCCTGCAGGGTAGCACTTGACCTCCCCATGAGGAAGGCACTCTTGCCTTCACCCAGGGGTCCAAAGGCATCTAGGGGGACTTTATGCGGCTTGAAAGAGTCTATGACGACTGTTGCAGCTGTGCAGAAGTCAACACCGGCTGAACCACAGGTGCTGGCTGCAAGCTTGCCAAGCAAACCTGCATCAGCATCGGGACCTGGGGAAAGCTTGGGGTCTGCGCGCGTTTCCCCTTGGCGCTCCGCTTCCCGTTTCCCGAACTTGGCAAAAGCTGACCATTGGCAGCGACTTTTGCCGTACGTCTGCATTATGGTTTGGCCTTCCACACCGGGCACAGAAAAACAAGGGAGCATTTGCTTTCTGCTTCTGCTTTCCTTGTTTCTTCCCAGCCTGTGCTTTTCCCTGTTTTTGTTGCCCAGTGTTTTGGGGTTTCCAAGATGACTGCAAGGCAGTAGCGAGGGCAGCCATCTTGTGTTCTGTGGTACCTACATTGGCACACACTGTGACCATGTCTGTTAGAGACAGGTCTCTGGGGAGGGCCTCGATGAGCTTTCGGCAGTCAGCATTTGCATTGGTTCTAGCAAGCTGTCTGATCAATGTTAGCCTGCTCTCTTCATCATCCACCTGTTTCTGAACCGCTGCTGAGAGCCTTTCAACAAAGTCCAAAAAGGACTCCTTTGCCCCCTGGACTATGGTCACAAATCTCTGTTTCGGGGAGGTCAATTCAATGGTTCTCACCAATGCCGCCATGCCTGTCTTCTGGCACTGGTCCAGCACAAGTTGGTGAAAATTGGCCTGAACTTCAGGGTCAGCATATTGGCGAAGACCCATAAAGACATCAACCCCAGCTGCTCGCCTGGGGTCCCCTGCAGGCAATTGACTATTTTGCGTTATCGCTTTCATAGCCAACTTGTTCCAGTTCTGCTCAAAAACCTCAAGCTGAACTGGTCTGAACAATGCCTGAGCAACATGTCTGATATCATATGGTACCAAGAGATCCGCATTGATCAGACGAATCATCTGCATAACTTCAGGAGAGCCCAGGCCATGTTTGTCAACCTTTTGCTGTAGGTCCACCACAGCCCTCCATGATAAAACATGGTGGGTGGCAGGCTGACCTGTAGCAGGGTTTGCCCTAAGTACAGGGAAGGCCTGAACGTCTCCTTGCGGGGTGACCGGATCTGCATGTGTCTGCCCTGAGGATGTCCCTGGAGCAGACAGAGATAACTGTCCCAGGTTCTCGGCACCCGATATCGCAGCCCTTTGAGTGCCAGCAGGGTCAGAAAGACCCTTTGCAGTCCCCAGGAGATGCTCTGCGACCTCCCAATGCCCCATTTCCAAAGCCTTGGATTTCACTTCGTCCCAGAAGCGCTTCGGGTCTCTGGGACGCACGGTGACCTGGCATGGCGGGAGCGTCCAGTGATTGGTTGAAGAAAGGGCACCAGCTCGGGGTCCTTTGCATCGAGCAATAACAGGGGACGTGGCTGTTGTTTTTCCTCCTGCCCCAAATGTGAAAACTGGGGGTGGCAGAGCATTCCCAGAGTCACTAGAAGTCGGGGGATGGGAGGGGGTCGCAGCGGCACCAGCGGCCAGAGAAGCCGCTGAAGCCTGCGATCCTGGGGTCACAGCCGAGTCGCCCAGTGCGGGAGGAGGGGCCATTGCCCAGAGGGACTCGGTCCCTCCCACACACCGCACTGGAGGAGGGATCGGCAAGGGCGGGTGTGGAAGAGCCGGTGCTGATCCGGCTTTCTGCCCGTCTGGGGCCGTGGGGACAGAGGCAGACGGAACCGCGGCTCGCCCCGTCCCCACAGTGAAGCCAGGTCGCGCAAACACGGAAGGTTCATCGGCGAACCGAGCTGCTGCCTCACTGCCGGCCCGTGCCGGGAGAGAGGGTGGAGGGTCAGCGCGCCGCCGCGCTGCCGGTGATGGGGGGGTGGGCTGCTCCCCCCCGGCTGCGGCGGCGGCTGGCGCCGCCCCGCTGCGCGCACAGGGGGGCGCTTCCGCTGGCCGCTTCACCACGGCAGACACCGCGGGGCCAGAAGGGGATCCGGCCCCCCTCCCGTCGTGCATGCGGCGGTGCCGCGGCGGCGACTCATCGTCTCCTCCCTCGGAGGGACTGATTTCCACATCGTCCGCCCCGAGAGGAAAGCGTGTACGTCGTTCGCAATGCGGGCACTTTGTTGTGACTGTCCCCTTTAAAGTGATGCCCGCTGTCCACGCTGTTGGCTGCGCCCGTTCGGCTTCCACGACGCAAGCCTGGGGAATGGGCGGTCCCTCCCTCCCGCAGAGGCCCTCAGACACCGCAGAGTTCGGCTCTCATGGGGCGGGCTTTCGGGGCGGGACCGCCTGCCGCAGCGAGCGCGGGGCGGGGAGGGGCAGGGCCACGACCGCCGAAGGCGGTGACCGTGGGGCAGGGCGGCATTTCTGAATTCCCAATTCCCCCCCTCTCCCGCTGTTCGGCTGCGCGAAAAGGGCTTGCAGGGATTGGTGTGGGTTGCGCCTGGGGGGCCAGGCGAGGGGATGTTCTGGAGTTCCCGGTCCGTCCCCACTCCTGTTTCCCTTTCCCACCCGTGCGCAGGGGCTCCAAACCTCTCCGGGGAAATCAAATCCCCGGGGGGAGGCGACAAGCGAACCCAACACATCCTGGGTGGGCAGGGGGCTTCCCGATCCGCTGCTGGCCGAACTCTCCCCCACAGCTCCTCCGCTTTCTGCGTCCACGAGGTCTCCATCTTCCGACTCTGCATCGGACATCACCCCACTCCAGGGTCCGTCGTCTTCTTCAGATGCGGACTGGCTCAGATTTGAACTAGAAAATGAAGCCTCACAAGGACTTTTAAATATTGTGATAAATTTCTTCCAAGTTATTATTAACTTGGCGATGTCTGCTTGACCGGAATACATGGTCTCGTGCAGACTGCATCCCAGAACATGCCACCGTGTCTTTGACAGCGCTTCTTGGGCATTTGCAAAAACGCCATTTGTTCTTCCCCATAAATATAGGGCCTGGAATTGATCTCTGGGAATGTAAAACCCGTTTTTTCCCAAGAGGTCTTCCCAGAGTTCCAGCACTAGGCTGTCTTCAGGGTCTAGTGCAGGAACTTTCATTTTTGCGAAAGATTCGTCTCCTTATCGGAGAGACGAACTGGCAAGCAGGCGGGATCGGTATTTACCTAAAAATTCTTTTAGGATACCTTGTCCCTGTGGCTGCAATCATGTTGGCGTCCACCAGATGTCGCTGTAGAACACGAAACCAGGACACTGACTCTTTTTTCAGAAGGCTAGAGATTCGAAGTCCCATTTATTATCAAGACCTGCCTTTATACATTTTCACAACGGGCCCACCTAAGAGGTGGGATCCTTTGGCCCATTGGTCACACCAAGGGACCATCAAACAAATTCCCTCCTCTGGGAAAGAACGTAGAAAAACAAGATAGTTTACAATAACATGCACTTGTTTACAACAAGTGTCTCTGAGAAAAGAATTTTCTGAGATCAAAAAATGGCAGGCACAAACTGTGGCTACAGGTTGGCACCCCGGCACGTGCGACACGCCCACTCCCTGCCTTACCCCACCCCCAATGTCGATCTGGCCAATCAGCGCCGCCGGGAACCATAACCGCGGGAACGCCTTCCACACTGACCAATCAGATCACTCTCTGTTGTTGCCTCCGCCCCTCGATTGTGACTTCACAAAGGGAAAAGACGCTCAGTCCGTCCACTCAGAAGCGTCACTGTGCTCCCATTGGCTGTCGCTGAGAGGGCGGGGCTTGCCCCGAGTATAAAAAGCGCGCGGCTGCATGTTCGGCTCGTGCGGCCCCTGCAGTGGGAGCCCGGCACCGGAGCCCCGCTGCCACCCCCGTTGCGCCCCTGGCCCGGCGGAGGCTGCGGGAGGCTGGGAGGGAGGGAGGTCCGAGCGGCGCCCGCGCGTCTGCACCCGATGGTGTCGTGGGCCTGTGGAGGGGGAGGGATGGACACCGGCCGGAGCATCCGCTGGGGTGAAGACGGTGAGGACAGCAAGGCCCCCGGGCGAGGAGGACGGACACCGGCCGGAGCATCCCCTGGGGCAACGATGACGGAGACAGCCCCGGGCTGAGGCGGACGGACAGCGGGGTGAGCAGCTGGCAGGGGATGCGGAGCATCCCCCCGGGGCGAAGACGACGGAGGCGGCACGCCCCCTGTGCCGGCAGCAGGGCGAGGAGGACGGACACCGGCCGGAGCAGCCCCCGCGGGGAAGAGGACAGACACCGACAGAGTATCCCCCCGGGGCGACGAGGACGGTGCCGGCATCGGGCGCAGATGACAAGCGAAACCCACCGGAGCATCCTCCTGGAGGCGCGGATGACGGACATGGACAGAGCATCTCCCCGGAGCAACGACGACAGACAGCAGCCAAAGGTAAGGACAAAATAAAATTGGCAAAAATCCCATCCAATGCTGTCAGCGATCTTTGCTTGTCCAGCGACGCCGACAAATGACAAAGCCCCGGCCCTGGCCATGGCAGAGGAGCAACAGAGACCCCCGGGCCCTCAGGCGGGGCCGGGAGCACGGAGGGCCCGGGGTTGTCTCCATCCCCCTCCTCCCAGGGCACTCCTGGGGGGTCTTCAGCCTCTCCTGGCGGGGAACGATCGGGGCTAGGGGGTCTCTGTCTGTGTCACACCAGGGGATGCTCGGGGATGCTCTGGAATTCCCCGGAATTCATGGAATTCTGTCGTCATCCCAGTGTCAGAGGAGCTCCCAGCCGCAGCCGGGCCAGCGGGTTTCTGCCGGGCTGCTGCCTTTGGCCATGGCTGGACGGGGCTCGGAGCAGCCTGGGGCAGGGGGAGGTGTCCCTGCCACGGCAGGGCTGGCACTGGATGGGCCTGAAGGTCCCTTGCAAGCCGAAGCGTTCCCGGACTCTCATCCTGGGGAGCCCCACAAGAGCGAGACACAGCCCCCAGCTGCAGGGAATCCGTCTGGGCAGGGAAGGGCCTGAGGGACAAGGGCTGGGTATGGCCCCGTCCCGCACGGCCCTCAGCGTTTATTCCACAGCCCGGCTGCGACTCCTGGCAGAGGCACACGCCATCGGATCCCGCGGGTCAGGCCAGGAAAAGGGGCACGGCACCGAGAAATCTCTGCCCGGCTGCCACAACCCCCCCTGGGTGCTTGGAAACAGCTCCCACCAGCCCGGTGCCAGCGTGGAAAATCCTCCCCCCCCAGTCCTCTCCTGGTCCGGGGGCCACCGAGACCCCCCCAGGGACCTGTCCTGGCTGGGAATGTCCTGCAAAGCCGCAGGGCTGGACTCGGTTCTCCCGGATCCCGGCGAGGAGGGCGCTGCCACCCCGAGTCCC
Organism: Phylloscopus whistleri; assembly: GCA_017589585.1. NCBI lineage: Eukaryota > Metazoa > Chordata > Aves > Passeriformes > Phylloscopidae > Phylloscopus > Phylloscopus whistleri. Next base: position 18,698 of record JADMLD010001610.1, on the reverse strand, counting down.
CAGGGCTCCCCTGATCCAACCTCCCCCTCTGCTGACCCCTCTGGGGAGGGCAGTTCTTAAATAAAGGTTGGATTCAAGCGGGCTGCGGGCACAATTACAGCACATTTGACTCAGCTCTTGGAATATGATCAATACCAGCTGATATGGGAGTTAAATATTTAGGTGATGAGTATGATTTTTGTTTTTCTTTTGGATTCCTGCTTTTGTTGTCATTTTCTGGCAATGTCACCATTGGTGTCACCCATAGCTATAAACCTGGATGAACTCACTTTGCCTTTGCCAGGGCTGGACGGGGCTCGGAGCAGCCCGGGGCAGGGGGAGGTGTCCCTGCCAGGGCAGGGCTCGCACTGGATGGGCTGGAAGGTCCCTTCCAACCCAAACTGTTCCCGGATTCTCCTCCTGGCATTCTTAACGTGTTTAACTCAGCTCTTGGAATATGATCAACACCAGCTGATATGGGAGTTAAATATTTAGGTGATGCTTATGAATTTTTTTCTTTTCTCTTGGATTCCTGCTTTTGTTGTCATTTTCTGGCAAGGTCACCATTTGTATCACCCTTCCCTCTAAACCTGGATGAACTCCCTTTTCCTTTCACTTCCCCCATTCATATAGGGGAGGATTCAAATGAGGCCAAATTTTTCCTAAGTCTGACATCAATCAAGGAATATTGAATGAAAGACAAAGCAGGTGCACAGAATATACTGTCATTGATGTCACCTCCACAGCTCCCGCCAAGGGCACCGTGTGGGTGGGTGAGAGGCTGGACATGACCCCAGAGGTGGCCTGGGCTGACCCCTAGCGTGGGCAGCAGCAGCTCCGGGGGGATCCTGGCCCTGGGCTCTGCTCAGGTGAGACCCCACCTGCAGAGCTGGGAGCCCCCCTGCAGGATGGGGAGCTGCTGGGGCGAGCCCAGAGGAACTGGAGCCCCTGTGGGGCCGGGCTGGGAGAGCTGGGAATGTTCACGTGGGGAAGGGAAGGATCCAGAGAGAGCTGCGAGCCCCTGGCAGGGCGTGAAGGGGCTCCAGGAGCTGCAGAGGGACCGGGAGCACCCGGCGCTGCTCCCAAAATCGCGGGCTGGCCCCGGCCCCTCCCCCCCCCCCTCGCACCTCCCCCCCCTCCCCCCAACGCCGGACCCCGGCCCCGCCCCCTTTCGAACCCTCCGCCTCCCGCCCAATCAGATCTCTCGGCCGCGTTCTGGCCACGCCCCCCCGTGCGCTCACAATGTGGAACGCTGCTGGCTCCGCCCCCCCGGCTGTTTCTCGGCTCCCATTGGCTGTCGCCAAGGGCAGCGGGGCTCACAGCGGCTGCGGAAAGCGGCGGCGGCGGAACGGAGCGGGCGGGAAAAGCGCAGCTCGGCTGAGCCCTGCGCGGCCCCTCTCTGCTGCTCTCCCCTCCGCTGAGCTCTGTACACCTCCTCTCTGCTTCCTTCTGCTCTCCACTGAGCTCTGTACACCTCTTCTCCGCTCCTCTCTGCTCAGCTCCTCTGTTCTGCTCTGCGCTACTCCACTCCTGTCCTGTTCCTCTCCTCTCCTCTCCTCTCCTCTCCTCTCCTCTCCTCTCCTCTCCTCTCCTCTCCTCTCCTCTCCTCTCCTCTCCTCTCCTCTCCTCTCCTCTCCTCTCCTCTCCTCTCCTCTCCTCTCCTCTCCTCTCCTCTCCTCTCCTCTCCTCTCTCTCCTCTCCACTCAGCTTCTCCATTCTGCTCTGTGCAGCTTCGCTCCTCTCCTCTCCACTGATCTCTGCGCAGCTTCTGTCCTCTCCACTCTTCTCCTCTCTGCTCTGTGCTGCTCTGTTTCACTTCTGTCCTGTCCTGTCCTCTCTCCCTTACTCTGCCCAGCTTCTCTCCGCTCTGCGCAGTTCCTGTCAGCTCCTGTCCACTCCTCTCCTCTTTGCTCTGTGCAGCTCCTGTCTTCTCCTCTCTTTTCCTCTTCTCTCAACTCCTCGTTTCCGCTCTGAGCTGCTCCACTTCGCTCCTGTCCTGTCCTGTCTTGGCCTCTCCTCTCCTGTCCTCTCCTCTCCTTTCCTCTCTCCTTTGTTCTGCGCAGCTCATGTCCTGTCCTGTCCTCCGTTCTGCTCTGCGCAGCTTCACTCCTGTCCTCTTCTCTCCGCTGAGCTCTGCGCAGCTTCTGTCCTGTCTGCTCCTTTCTGCTCTTCTCTGCTCCTCTCTTCCGTTCCGCTTTGCGCTGCTCCACTTCGCTCCTGTCCTCTCCTCTCTCCTTTGCTCTGCGCAGCGCCCGCCTCGCCTCGCCTCGCCTCTCCTCTCCCCTCCCCTCCCCTCCCCTCCCCTCCCCTCCCCTCCCCTCCCCTCCCCTCCCCTCCCCTCCCCTCCCATCCCCGGAGACCTCACCAGGGACTCCGCTTCATGGAAAGCATCTCCAGCCCAGCACCCAGGTGACCACCGGTGGAGATGATCTGAGCCCCACCCTAATGGGAGGAGGACAAACATGACCTGCCCCTCTGACCCTCACAGAGGTGAGGATGGAGATGACCCGGACCCCACCCCAGTAGGGGCGGACACCGAGACCACCCGGGCCCTCTATACAGAGGGGGAACACCGAGGGTTGCGGAGACCCCACCAGGGACTCCGCTCCACAAAGACCATCTCCAGCCCAGCACCAAGGTGAGCATGAATGGGGACGACCCAGCTCCCCCTGAGGAGAGGAGGACGGACATGACCTGTCCCTCTGACCCTCACAGAGATGAGGATGGAGATGTCCCGGACCCCGCCCTATAAGGGAGGAGACTGAGACCACCCGGCCCCTCCAGATGGAAGGGGAATGAGGAATGCGGAGACCCAAACAGAGACTCCACTCCACAGAGACCACCCCCAGCCCACACTAAAGTAAGCAGGAACAGAAACGACCCAGCCCCCCTGGCCACCCCACCAAGGGGAGGAGGGCAGAGATGACCTGATGCCCCTCATCCCCACAGAAAACCACATTCCCAGCCAAAGAGCAACAACAGCTGGGGAGACCCCACCAGAGACTCCATTCCACAGAGTCCACATCCAGCCCACCCAAGGTGAGCATCCCTGGCAAGGGGAGGAGGATGGACATGACCTGCCCCCCTTTATCCCCACAGCAGCCTTGATCCCAGCCAAACAGCAGCCACCAAGGGTGTGGAGGCCCCACCAGAAACTCTGCTCCACAATGCCCACCCTCCACACACACTAAAGTAAGCAGCAACAGACATAACCCGGCACCCCCTGCCACCCCAGTAAAGGGAGGAGGGCAGAGATGACCTGACCCCCCTTATTCTTACAGAAAACCAAATTCCCAGCCACACAGCAACAACAACGGCTGAGGAGACCTCACTACAAACTCTGCTCCACAGACCCCACCTCCAGCCCACTCAAGGTGAGCACCCCCAGCAAGGGGAGGAGGATGGACGTGACCTGCCCCCCCCTTCCCCCCTTTTATCCCCACAGGAAACCTTGATCCCAGCCAAAGAACAACAACAAAGGGGTGCGGAGACCCCACCACCAACTCCGCTCCACACAAAGCATCTCCAGCCCTCCAGCCAAGGTGAGCACGAGTGGAGATCATCTGAGCCCCCCATAAGAGGAGGAGCACAAACATGACCTGCCTCCCCTTATCCCCACAGCAGCCTTGATCCCAGCCAGAGAGCAGCCAAGGGTGCGGAGGCCCCACCAGAAACTCTGTTCCACAACGCCCACCCTCCTCACACACCAAGGTGAGCACGAACGGAGACAACCTGGCCCCCATCCATTGCGGAGGAGGAGGATGGATGTGACCTGATCCCCCCTTATCCCCACAGAAAATGGGCCCTGGGATGAGCCGGCCCCCTCCAGAGAGGAGGAGCGGCAGCGAGGGCTGTGGAACCCACAGCAGGAACTCTGCTCCGTGGAGAGCCCCTCCAGCCCACAGCAAGGTGAGCATGAGCAGAGGTGACCCAGCAGCCCCAGGCCCCTCCCCGGTGAGGGGAGCAGGGCAGAGGTGACCCGATCCCCTCATCCCCTCAGGAACGAGGATGGAAACGCCCCGGCCCCTCCATCCCTGAGGCGGAGCGAGGCAGCCCGGCCCCACCCAACAGGGGTGGAGGCTTGGAGCAGATCCGGCACCTCCTTAGTGGGAGGACAGAGAAGAGCCCAGACCCCCTGATCCCGATCCTGGGGCTGAGGACGGGATGGCCCGGCCCACGCCTAATAGGGGTGGGAGGTCGGAGTAAAGCCCGACCCCTCCGTAGCAGGAGGAGGGAGAAGGAAAGGATCCCAAGCCGAGCATGAAGGTCAGGGTTAAATGTGCAGAAGAAGTCTGCATGGTTTGTTCAATATTTTTATTGGTGACATGGTTGAGGGTATTGAGTCTTTCATTAGTAAATTTGCAGAGGACACCAAGCTGGGAATGTGTGTCAATGTGTTGGAAGGTAGGAGGTCTCTGCAGAGAGACCTGGAAGGGTTGGATGGGTGGGCAGAGTCCAATAAGATGAAGTTTAATAAGTCCAAGTGCCCAGTCCTGCATTTTGGCCACAATAACCCCCTGCAGTGCTCTAGGCTGGGGATGGTGTGGCTGCACAGAGCCCAGGCAGAAAGGGACCTGGGGCACTGCTGGACAGCAGGCTGGACATGAGCCAGCAGTGTGCCCAGGTTGCCAAGAAGGCCAATGGCTCCTGGCCTGGATCAGGAATGGTATGGCCAGTAGGAGCAGGGAGGTCATTCTTCCCCTGTACTCAGCACTGGTGAGGCTGCACCTCGAGTGCTGTGTCCAGTTCTGGGCCCCTCAGTTCAGGAATGACACTGAGTGCAGTGTCCAGCTCTGGCCCCTCAGTTCAGGAAGGACATTGAGTGCTGTGTCCAGCTCTGGCCCCTCAGGTCAGGAAGGACATTGAGTGCTGTGTCCGACTCTGGCCCCTCAGTTCAAGATGGACATTGAGTGCAGTGTCCAGTTTTGGGCCCCTCAGTTCAGGAAGGACATTGAGACGCTTGAGCGCGTCCAGAGGAGGCAACGAGGCTGGTGAGGGGCTTGGAACACAACTCCTGTGAGGAACAACTGAGGGAGCTGGGGTTGTTCAGCTTGGAGGAAAGGAGATTCAGGGGTGACCTTATCACTCTCTGCAACTTCCTGAAGGGTGGTTGTAGTCAGCTGGGGATTGGTCTCTTTCTCCAGGCAGCAACTGACAGAAGGAGAGGACACAGTCTCAAGCTGCATCAAGGGAAATATAGGCTGGATATCAGGAAAAAAATTTTCATGGAAAGGGTGATAAAGTTCTGGAATGACCTGCCTGGGGAGGTGGTGGCATCACCATCCCTGGATGTGTTTAACAAAAGACTGGATGTGGCACTCGGTGCCATGGTTTAGTGGAGGTGTTAGGGCCTGGGTTGGACTTGATGATCTTGGAGGTCTCTTCCAACCTGGTGATTCTGTGATCTCCCACCAGCCCTGCTCTGTTTGTGAACAGCAGCAGACAGAGCTTTCCTTGGGAGTGGGAGTGTTACCAAAACTTCAGTAAAATCAAAAACTCCTTCACCCCAATGTAGCATGCAGAAGAAGCATTCTTTATTCAGCTGGATGCACGGAGGGATAGCTCCTCCAAAGCCATGTGTGCTGAGGACAGGAAAGTTTCTGTTTATATTCTGTATTTTGGATACATGTTCATTGCCTGTCCCAGACTAAACAGACATATGATAATCATTTCCCTGAAATCATTAACACATTTCCCCTCCCCTTTTGCATGCTCTCTTCTGCCCTGGGGGTCTCTCTGGTGGTCCCTGGTGGTCACAGACCCCAATGTTCCAGTTGGCCTGGCTGAGCTGGCAGGACCCTGAGGCTGCTGAACTTCCAGTTCCCCTTCTTACACAATGGGCATTGTGTGGTTTCCATGGGCCATGGTTTTGGAGAACAAGCATTGTGTCAGCTCACCAGGTGCAGACCATTGATCATCTGGAAACATGAGGTGAGAGAGTGGGCTATGACATCTCAGAGTAGGTTATGTGAGGTCATGGAGGAGCTACAGCATCATGGGCTATCTCTGTGACATCACAGATCCAGCTGAGACATCACAGGGCAGAGGTCTGACATCATAGAGCAGGCTATGACATCACAGAGTTTGCTGTGACATTGGAGACCAGCTGTGTGACATCATGGGGGGCTGTGTGACATCACAGGAGGGCTGTGTGAGGTCACTGGGTTGGTCACTCTGCCCCAGCTCCCATCACAGTTTCCCCCAAGAAGTCCAATGCTGTTCATGCCCAGAAGGGTCCCCTGTCCCCCAGGATCCCCCCGGTGCACCTGGAGCCACAGCCTCCACCAAAGGATGTTCCACAGGATCGACCCCAGAGCCTGACACGGGGACAAGGGGCTGGGCTGTGTGACCAGGACATCAAGGACATGGATTCTCCAGGTCACCGTGGCTTGGGTTGGGTTGCCCAGGGCAGAAAAGATGTCTGGCAGCTGCAGCAGGGTCAGGGAAGGGCTCCAAGGTGAGGCTGCAGCCCTTGGGCTGTCAGGAGAGGCTGAGGGAGCTGGGCTTGTCCAGCCCCGAGCAGAGAAGGCTGAGGGGCTCCTCATCCCAGCCTGGCAGTGCCCCCGAGGAGGTGATGGAGAACACAGAGCCAGGCTCTTCACCGGGAGCCTGTTGGGAGACAAAAGACAATGAGCAGAGGGTGAAAGAGAGGAGGCTCAGCCAGGACAGGAGGAAACCTTTGTTCCCATGGGCTCAGCCGGGTGCTGAGATGCTGCCCCCTAATCCCTGTCCTTTGGGATTTTCCAATCCAGACCAAATCAAGCCTTGAACCACTTGGGCTGACCCAGTTGCTGACAGCTTGGGCTGCTGACTTGCAGAGCTCCTTTCCAGTTCAGCTCTCCAATGCTGCTGGGACAGTGCTGGTCCCTGTTTTAGACTGGAGCAGAGCAGATGGAACAGGAGCCTGGCAGGGCTGTAGGGGACCGGCAGCTTGCGAGGTGCACAAGGACATCTTCATTAGCTGGGTCATTTGGGCACTTCTAAGAAATGTCCAAGTTTTCCCATCACCAGGAGAGACCAGGAATTTCCTGGAACTGTACAATGGCAGGAGAATAAATCCTGATCTTCCCCTCTCTTTGTGTCACTGCCTGGACTTGTGTTTTTCATGGAGCTGTGCCTTCCCTTGGCTTTGTTGGCTGACAAGAAATGAACATCCCTCTGTGTCTCAGGAAGCTCCTTCTGCAAGGAAAGCAGGTGGGAGTTGGTGCCAAGGAGCTGAAAGCTGCAGGTGCAGCCTGGAGTGGAGGAAGCTCAGATTTGCACAAGGCTGCTCTGAGTGCCAGGGGCTGGATGAGGGAAATGGTGGGGTGGGGATGGGGACAAAGTGTGATTGATTGTCAGCCATAAAGGGTCTTGATGTTCATATCTATTCAGAGCACCTTAGGAGGTGCTGGGGATCAATATCAACTGGAAATTGATGATATCAATCTATAAACAGGAAAACAAAAATAAACAGGACCAAAAACTTCCTGAATTTTTTAAAAAATAGTATATTACCTTTGACTACACTTCTGAATTCTGTATAATTAACCACAGGAGAACTGAAGACTTAAAATTTAATTATTCCCAGGGGCTTTTCTTGTTAGAGTGCTTTGGAATGTTAATGAGCCTTTGGCACTGAATTCCTGAACTGAAGAGCTGAAGCCTGAACAAGCCTCAGGAGAGCTAAAGTTCATCAGGGAACCTCCAAGTTATCTGAGGATCCATCCTCAGCAGAGCAGATTGAAGAGATTCCAAGGGTTTCCAGCTGCTCAAGAGCTGTGAGCTCACGTGCAGGCACAGGGGCTCCATGATGGCATCTGAGGGGTCTCTGGGCTCCTGAAGATCTGTTTGGTCACACTCAGCCACAGGGGCTCTGTGGTGACATCCCAGGGCTCCTTAATCTTCCTAAGGGTCATGAGGTGACAGTCCCAGGGCTGCACAGTGACAACAGAGGTGTCTGTACCCTGCCAAGGAGCCAATTTGTCCCAGGCAGTGGCAGGAGTCCAGTGGTGACATCCCTGTGCTCCTAAAGAACAGCGAGGTCACCGACACTCCCAGGGGCTCCATGGGGACATCCCAGGAGTGTCCAGGTTGCCAAACGGCTGGGATGTCACCGACACTCACAGGGGCTCCAGGGGACATCCCAGGAGTGTCCAGGCTGCCAAAGAGCTGGGATGTCACAGACACTCACAGGGGTTCCTGTCATGGGCAGAGTGGCAGCTTCAGGCAAAGTTTATTAGAGAAGCTCCTGTGGGGTCATGAGGTTCACAAAGGACCCAAACCAGGACCCCCAGGCTTTCTAAACTCCTTCTGGGAGAGGATCCTGGCACTGCCTGGATCCAATCCCAGCCCCAGACTTTCTCAAGGATTCATGCCTAAAGGATTATACTGGTGGAACTGAACCTCTGTACAACTTTGTCTCACAACATTAAGGATTGCGAACCAGAACTATTTATGGACATATAGATATGACTGATTATGATCATGATTAGACAAAAAGGTCTTAATCAGAATTATTTACTCCACAGTACAGGAGCTGTAGCATCTATTTTAAGATAGTGCTCTAGGAAGCAATTTTGAAGCAATTGCATTAAAGCAAAACCAGTTATTAACCAGAGATGGGTGTCACTCCCCCAGACCAACAACCATGGGCAAATCTCTTTAGCTCAGCCTCAGGCAGTGACCTTGAGGGGTGTCCCCACTCCATGGAGGAATCTCCACACTCTCCCAAGAAGGGAAATGTCAGGAGATGTTCTGTTAAAATTTGGGACGGGGCTTTTCTAGTCTGAAGTGCTGCCCTGTCAGTCAGATGTGCCCAGGCTGTGCCAGCTCAGCAGCTCTGAGAAGCTCTCAGTGGTGTCGCTGGGTTGTTCCTTTCTTTGGGGATTTTAGTAGCTCTGCCACAGCTTCAGCTCCCTGTCAGAATGTGGAACTTTGGGCTGGAGGAGTCAGGCTGGTTTCAGCATTCTTCACCCCCAAAGCAGCATGATCCCTGTCTTCATTTCCCACTGGGGGCTTTGCAAACAGGGCCTTGCTGGAGCTGTTTGAGCCCATTGCAGGCAGAGCCTCCTGCTCCAGCAGGAACTGCCTTTCCTGTGCCAGGACCAGGGCAGATCCCACTGCAGGAAAAGCCCCAGGCCAGCCCCAGCAGAGTGAAGGGTTCGGGCACAAGTGCAGAGTGCCATGCTGGGAGCTGTGCCAGGAAGAGCCTGAGGCAGCAGCAGCTGCTTCCAGGGCATGGCCAGAAGCCTCCCCTGACAACCCGGCCTGGTGGCCACCACTGCAGAGCTGCTGGCTCAGGGCTCATTTCTGCCTGGGCTCTGCCCCATCCCACAGAGTGTGAGCTCAGCCCTGACTCTGGCACAGCCCCTGTGCCTGAGCCCTGCAGAGCCTCAAGGTCACCTGTGCCAGCCTGGTGCCCATCCCTGGGTCTGGCACTGTCACTTCTGTGCTCGCTGCTGCCTCCAACACTGAACCCCCTCATCTACAGCCTGAGGAACCAGGAGCTGGAGGATGCCCTGAGGAATATGACCACTCTGTGCTTTTCAGAAACAATCAAGTGCCTCTTTGTTTGTGCACAGCATTCAGAATGGAACTCATTCCAGGCCCAGACTGCTTTGTGCCTTGTGTCTTGTTTGTTATTCTATTTGGTGTATTTTTTTCTTTTTCTTTTTCTTTTTCTTTTTCTTTTTTCTTTTAATTTCAATAAAGGGATGCCATTAGTCAAAGTATTGCTATATCAGTATCTACCGTGCCTGTGTTAAGCACAGACAGTAAGGAGCCCTGATCTCTGTGCATTGATGTCAAATAAAGTCTCCTGCTCTGCCCTGTGTGCCCAAGATGTTCCCTCAGCCCCTCTCTGTCTCTGCAGGGGCAGTGCCTGTGAGCAGAGGTGGAGGGCAGAGACTCCCAGCACAGCAGCACACCCAGGGACAATGGCCCTGGCTCTTCCCACAGCTGCTCTTCCCAACTCCAGCCTCTCCTTCCCAGCCCTTCTGTGGCTGTAAGGCCGCAGTGCTGTGGCAGCTTGGTCACTGTCCTGCTGCATGTCCATGCTGTGAGCACAGGCAGGGCCAGGCCATGGGCACTGCTGGGACACAGCTGGGCTCCAGCACAGCAGCTCCAGCAGCCAAGGGCATCTCCTGAGGGCAGCCCAGGAAGGCTTTTCTCTCCCTGCAGAGCTGCTGTCAGCAATGTGCTCCAGGAATGCCCTGGCAAAGCAAAGCCCAGTGCCCAGGGGCAGAGGGGGAGTGTGCAGGGGGGCACACAGCAGTGTCCTGGCACAGCCAGAGCTCTTGGCATGGACCTGAGGGAGCAGCAGAGCAGGGCCTGGGCTGTGTCTCTCTTCTGGGGACAGCCTGGGAAGGTGCCCCAGGGCAATTGTCCCACACCAGCCCCTGCAACCACCATTGCCAGCACAGGCCTCTCCCCACACCTGCAGAAGGTTGTTTGTCCCTGCATGGAGGGACACCAAGTGACCAGGCCAGCAGTGCCTGTTTGCTCTGTCCTGAGGAGATTTCAACACTGCATCCTGTGTGTGTGTGGGGAGATGAACCAGAGTGAGCACAAACACCATCAGCAGCACTCAGGGCTGGCACAATCCCAGAGGCACAAACAGGGCCTTGAGGCCACTTCGCTCTGAGAGTGAAATCCTCTGGGAAACCACCTGAATTCTTTGCTGGGCTGTGCTTAGGGCTGCAGAGAGAAACATCCAGGGCAGGGAGGCTCAAGGGAAACTGCTCAGCACAGCCAAGGACTGCCCAGAGAGACCATTGGGGTGGGGGTGTGTGGGGAGAAATCACAGCTGCCTCCTTTCTGAACCACCCTGAGGACCTGGACAGGGCTGTGCTGTGTCCTGGGCACTGACCTGGAACTGAGGGATGTGGAAAAGGCCTTTGGTGTCAGGGCTGTTGAGAAGGTTGGGCAGTGTCACTGTGAGAGCTCTCTCAAACCCCTTGGAAAGGGCAGGGCCATCCCAGAGGGTCCTGGGAACCTGGGAAAGGCAGACATAGAGCCAGTCTGCAAACAGGGCAGGGAGGGGATCTGGGAGAGTCCCAGACTGGTCAGGCTCAGCAGGGAAGGGGATGTGGCAAATCCTCCTGCAGCCATTCCAGGCACTGGCAGGACAAGGCAGGGATTGCAGAACCCACGTGGGAAGGAAAAGAAGGGGCTGTTGTGTGCCCAGACTTTAGCCAGGCCTGTGACACGGTCTGCTGTGGTCTCCTCAGAGCCAGACTGGAGAGAGCTGGGTTGAAGAAATGGAACATGGGGTGGGTGGGAATTGGGCTGAACAATGAGGTTCAAATGTCACCCATGGTACAGAGTCCTCTTGGCAGCCACTGCCTGGTGACATCCCTCAGTGACCAGCCCTTGACCACCACTGTGGAACATTTCTATTATCTCTACAACGGCATGGAATGCACTTTCAATTCCTTTGTGGATGCTGCCAAATTGTAAGGAGTCTGTGACCTAACTCATCCTGTTGATGGTGACTGCATAACATAATTGGGCATAATTGTGCTTTTCTTTCCTGTGGGCAAGATGACTGAGTTGAGTCAATTTGTCTTGCCATCAGGTCCCAAACCAAAAAACAAGAAAAGGGAGAAAAAACTTATGCATCAGAAAAAAAGGCAGTTCAAAACGGAAAAAACCAAACCCAACAAAAAAACCCAAAAGCAAGACCCACCCACAACAACACAAAACCCCCACAACCAAACCAACAACAAAAAAGCAAAGGCCACAAACAGAAGAAAAGGAAATCCAGAGGAAATCTCCTATCAGCAGAAAATATTTAACCATCTTGTGGCTGTAGAGGGTTCTTTATGTATCATTGATATTTTGAAAGAGAAATGTCTCTAAAAAGAAATTAATTCCCTACCACCCTTGCCCCCCATGCTTCCTGCAGTTTATTGCTGATCATGGTGTGACATGCAATGGAACAACCCTTGGGTCGGTCCAGCCCAGCTGTGCCATCCCTGTTGCCTCAGGAGCACTTGCCCACCCCAAGCCTATAGGTTGGGGGGTTGCAGACACACCTCAGGTGGGGCGAGTGCTGTGACAAGGACAGGAGAACAGAACAACATTTACTCTTATCAAGGACAGGAGAACAGAACAGCACAGCCTTGGAGAAATGGATCGAGGATGGATGTAACTCCAGCAAACAGAAGTCATTCAAAATGCAAGAAAAATGTCAGCTCAGCCTACAAGGCTGACAAAACAGAAGGTTTGCAAAACTATAATATTGCTCATACCAAAAGTGGGAGTCGAGGAACAGCCACCTAGAAAGGACACTGGATGTTGAAGACAGACCCCAAAGAACCAGATAAGAACTTGTGAGAAGGGGTGCAACTATGTCAAGTAAATTCAAAGGAAGTGGGGATGGCTAATGAATACATAATCAGTGTGTGTGATCAAAACTCTGTTCATTTGATGCTCAGTGCACTCAAATGGAGGAAGGATCACCTAAGTAAACAGCATGCTGTAATAAAGAACACCTGCTCTGAAATACTCAAAGTTGTGTTCAAAAAGTGGATTTCAGTATCAACGGTGTCCTTGACTCCATTATGCCCCACAGCGTCACAATGGCCCCTTGGTTCCATGAGGCCCTGCTGTATAACAATGGACCCTTGGTTCCATTATCAAGTAAATAAAGCACGGACAAAGACTCTCCAACTCATTAAAGTTAGAAAGTGGTATGTTTAATTCAGTGCCAGGCAACACGGGGAGTAACCTCCCAAAGACATGTGCAAAAATCACAGACCTCCTGCTCTCTCTTTATCTACAAAATCTTTCATATTCATGTAATCATTCAACACATCTATACATACTTATTACTTAACCCCGCCTTCTCTCCTCTTCATCATCAAATGAGGTTAAAGTCCTTTCACGGTTGCACAGTCCTTCCCTCAAATTGGGTCGGTGGGTTTTGAAATGGGTCAGTGGTGCCTTAGGATGAAGTCAGGAACGTCTTCCTCAAGGTAAACTTTTCACCTTGGTCTTGTTGGCAGGCTCTCTGACCCCTTGGGCATAGTTCAAGCTCTCCTGCCTGGTTCTGACTGGTTTTGGGGACCAGGTGCACCTACAGTTTCTTCATCTTTACAATACTCCATCCTCTCCTCAGAACTTCTACAAACACAGCAAAGTCAGGCAAATGATATATTGTCTTCTCAAACTAGCTTCATCTGGCAATGATTAACTATCCTACATTGTTTCTACTCTAAACTCTTCATTAATATCCATTGCTTCTTGCTTCTATCCCTTTAGCTAAACTCTTAACCCTTTGGATTCTTCTAAACCCTTGATTCAATTAGGGTCCGTACTGTCAAAATGGCCTCCTTGGTTCTGCACTGCCACAATGCTCTCCTTGGTTCCACAAGGCCTTGGTGGGTCCCAACAGCTCCTTGGTTCCATGAACTGCCATAGTGTCACCACGGTCTCTTGCAGCTGCAGTATCACAAAGGACAATTGGTTACAATCAGCCCCACTGTGTCACAAGGAATATTTGATTCCATGGGGCCCCACGGTGTCACACTGGCCCCTTGGTTCCACCAGGCCTCGCTGTATAACAATGGCCCCTCAGTTCCATGAGGTTTTGTACTGCCAACAATGGTCTCCTTGGTTCTGTCGTGTGCACATGGCTGCTTGGTTCCATAAAATTCCTCTTTGTCACAGTGATCTCCTTTGTTCCATGAGGCTCTGCAGTGCCACAATGTCCCACAGTTTCCATGAGCATCTTCCATACTATCAACAATGGCCTTTGTTCCAAGGAGGTCCCACAGTGTCACAATGGCTCCTTAGATCCATGAGGTTCTGTAGTGTCACCATGATCTCCTTGGATCCTCATTGTCACAATGGACAATTGGTTCCTTGGGGCCCAACTGTGTCACAATGGACTCTTGATTCCTGGAAGTTCCATAGCATTAGCATGGCCTCCTTGGATCCACAGTATCACTATGGACCATTGATTCCATGTGGCCCTGCTGTGTCACCATGGCTTCTTGGTTCCATGAAGACCAACTGTTTCACAACTGACCCTTGATTCCATGAGGTTCTGTAGTGTCAAAATGGTCTCCTTGGTTCTGGGCTGTAACAATGGACCCTTGGTTCCATGAGCTTCCCTAGTGTCACCATGGTCTCCTTGGATCTGCCTTGTCACAATGGAGAATTGGTTTCTGGGCTGTAACAATGGACCCTTGGTTCCATGAGCTTCCCTAGTGTCACCATGGTCTCCTTGGATCTGCCTTGTCACAATGGAGAATTGGTTTCATGGAACCCTGCTGTGTCACAGTGAAGCCGTAGTGCCATGAGGTTCTGTAGTTTGACAATGGTCTCTTTGGTTCAACGACACTTTGTGGTGTAACAATGGCTGCTCAGTTCCATGAGCTTCCATAGTGTCAACCATGGTCTCCTTGTTTCTACAGTGTCCTAATGAACCCTTGGTTCCCTGACTCACTGGTCTCCTTGGTTCCATGTGTCCCTGCTGTATCACCACAGCCCCTTGGTTCCATGAGTTTCTGTACTGTCAACAATGGTTCCTTTGTTCCAGTGAGGCCTTGCTATGTCACAATGGACCCTGGGTTCCATGAAGTTCTTTGGTGTCACAATGGCCCCTTGGATCCATGAGGTTCCATAGTGTCTCCATGTTATCCTTGGATCCGCATTGTCATAATGGACAATTCCTTCCATGCAGTCGCAATGGGTCAGAATGTCCCCTTAGTTCCATGAGGCCCTGCTTTGTCCCAATGGCCCCTTGGTTCCATAGGTTTTATCCTGTACCAATGGACTCCTTGGTTCTATGAGTTACCCTGCTTTTAGCAGGGGTTTCTTTGGTTCCAGCAAGGCCCAGCTGTGCCTCAAAGCACCCTTGGTTCCACGATGCCCTATTGTGTCACAATGGACCCTCTGTTCCATGAGGCCCTACAGAGTCACAATGGACCCTTGGGTTCATGGGGTTCCATCATGTCACACTGGACTTTTCATTCCATGAGTTTTCGTATTGTCAGCAACCGTTTCCTTGGTTCCACAGTGTCACAATAGCCCCTTGGGTCCATGAGCTTCTGTAGTGTAACATGGTCGCCTTGATTCCATGCGGTTCTGCAGTGTCACAATAGAAACCCTTGTTCCATTAGGCCTCCAAATTTCACAATGTTTGATTCCAGGAGGCACCACAATGTTACAATGGACCCTTGGTTCTGTGAGGTTCCATAGCATCCCAATGGTTCCATGAGTTTCCTTAGTGTCACAATGGTCTCCATGGTCCCATTAGGCTCTGCCTTGTCACAATGGTCCCCTGGGTTCCAACAAGGCCCTGCTGTGCCACAAAGGACCCTTGGTTCCATCAGGTTCTGTGCTGTCACCATGTTCTTCTTGAATCTGCAGAGTAACAATGGACCATTGGTTCCACACGGCCTGGCTGTGTCACAAATGTCTCTTTGATTCCATGACTGCCACAACAGAGACTTGTTTCTATGAGGTTCCCTACTGTCACAATTGTCTCCTTGATTCCATGAGCTGTGTCACAATGGACCCTTGGTTAAACAAGGCCTTGCAGTGTCTCAGGAGTCTCCTGGGTTCCAGGAGGAACACAAAAGCTTTGCATCAGCATTGAGCAACGCTTACTTTACACACCTGGGAACCTCTGATTGCATTCAAAAGAAGGGTTCAAGCTGAGGATGGCACCAGCAGCTTCCATCTACAACAGAGATCCAGGACAGGGACAGAGAATTCAGCTGAGAGACTCAGAGAATTCTGCTTACAGAGCTCATTTCTGGTGGCACTGTCCCTTGTAGAAAGGTGGCATCATTCCAGACAGCCTGTCCTGAGCATGTGGTTCCTGAGTGGGCTTTGTGGTTTAGGAAACCTGCTCAGGCTTTTCCATTCTTTCCTCAGCAACAGGAAAACTTCTCCTGAGCCTGTGTGCAGGCAGAGGCCTGAGGAGAGCAGGTGGGACATGGTGCAATGGGCTGGGACAGCCAGCTGCAGAGCTCAGGGGACAAGGTTCTGATGCAGGGCACAGGGATGTCAGTCCCAGGTGGGCAATGTCAGACATGGTGAGGTTGGGGTGAGGAGCAGGTTGTCCAAACAGGGTCAGCCTGCAAGGGGCTCATTCTTCTCCATGCCCAGACCTTCTAAAGAAACATTCAGCATCAAGATCCCTTGGGGAATCCTTCTGTCACCTCTTCCATGAACTGAAAATATTAAAAATACTCATGTGTTTAAAAAACCAAAAATCATGAGATTCACTTTGAAATCTTCCTCCTTAAAAGGACTCCAAACTGACTCCACGCAGCTGCACAAGCCCTGGAGACTCAAAGACAATTGAAGGAAGACAAAGCGCTCCTGAGGGCTTTCTGTATTTTCATCAGCCCCACACTGGATTTTGGGTAGAGTCCAGGACCTCTAGGCAATGAGAGAAGGTTGAAGAAGCTGCTGAAGGAGTCAGAAGCAAAACTCCAAGTCCCTTGGAGCATCCCTGGGCCCCACTGAGGGCAGGGAGTGCCAAAGGCTGCCCAGGGCCTGGTGAGAGCAGCTCCTTGAGGCCAGGATTGCAGGGAGCCCAAGGCTGTGAGCAGGAACTGCAATGCTGAGCATGGCCTGGGCTGGCTGGAGGGAGCAGAAAGACCAAGCCCTGAGCCCAGGCCTGGGACAGCAGGGCCTGTGCCTCCCGGGTGGCTGGGGGCTGTTTGTGGGGCAGGGGGATGGCAGGGGCAGCAAGGACAAATGTCCTAAAGCTGCAAGCCCTGCCAGCCTGCTCAGGGAGGGGCGAGGCAGAAGGAAAGTGCAGCCCCTGAAAGGAAAGTTCCTTCTGTGGGGCCTCCAGAGGCACTGGCAGAGTCCAGGGGACAAAGGCCTGGGTGCCTGTGGCCCTGCCAGCCCTGCCCAGCCCTTGGCCATCTCTCCTGCAGGTGTGAGTGTGGATTTGCTGGAGGGCAGGAGGGCTCTGCACAGGGCCCTGGACAGGCTGGATCCAGGGGCCAAATCCAACAATGTCAGGTTGAACAAGACCAAGGGCCGGGTCCTGCACTCTGTCCCCAGCCTGTAGCACTGCAGGGGTTGTTGTGACCATAGTGGCTGGACAGTGCCCAGGCAGAAAGGGACCTGCAGGGACTGATGGACAGCAGGCTGGACATGAGCCAGCAGTGTGCCCAGGGGGCCAAGAAGGCCAATGGCTCCTGGCCTGGATCAGGAATGGTGTGGCCAGCAGGAGCAGAGCTTCTGTGCCACCTCTGCCCTGCCCCCAGCTCTGCACACAGACATTGCTGCTGCAGCTCCAGAGAAGGCAACAAAAGGGGAATCTCCAGTGAAAACTTTGCTGGGAGATCCTTTAGATCATTTAGAGACACTCAGAGGATAGTAACTTCTTGACACAGTCTGAAGCCACAGCAGAGGTGGACAGAATCAAAATGAGAAATGGCACAGACAATGGCCTTTCTTTGTGGACAATACTGAAAAACTAAAACACAGGAAGAAAACCAAAAACATCACAACAAAACCAACAAGAACTATAAAAGATGACTTTTATTACAAATGATTTGCAGAACCTGGCCAGCAGTTTAATGTTTCTGAAACCATCCAGTGATCAGTGTCCACACTTCAGCCTTGAGCTCCTGGTTCATCAGGCTGTAGATGAGGGGGTTCAGGGCTGGAGGCACCACTGAGTACAGGACTGACAGGGTCAGATCCAGGGATGGGGAGGAGATGGAGGGAGCCTTCAGGTAGGTAACAATGCCAGTGCTGACAAACAGGGAGAGCACGGCCAGGTGAGGGAGGCAGGTGGAAAAGGCTTTGTGCCGTCCCTGCTCAGAGGAGATCCTCAGCACAGCCCTGAAGATTTGCACATAGGAGAAAACAATGAAAACAAAACAGCAAAAAACCAAACAGACATTAAATGCAATGAGCCCAAGTTCCCTGAGTTTGGAATTTGAGCAGGAGAGCTTGAGGATCTGGGGAACTTCACAGAAGAACTGGCCCAGGGCATTGCCATGGCACAGGGGCAGGGAAAATGTACTGGCTGTGTGCAGCAGAGCAGTGAGAAAGGCACTGGTCCAGGCAGCTGCTGCCATGTGGGCACAAGCTCTGCTGCCCAGGAGGGTCCCATAGTGCAGGGGTTTGCAGATGGACACGTAGTGGTCGTAGCACATGATGGTCAGCAGGAAATAATCTGCTGAAATGAAAAAGGCAAAGAAAAAGAGCTGTGCAGCACATCCTGTGTAGGAGATGGTCCTGGTGTCCCAGAGGGAATTGTGCATGGCTTTGGGGACAGTGGTGCAGATGCAGCCCAGGTCGGTGAGGGCCAGGTTGAGCAGGAAGAAGAACATGGGGCTGTGCAGGTGGTGGCCGCAGGCTACGGCGCTGATGATGAGGCCGTTGCCCAGGAGGGCAGCCAGGGAGATGCCCAGGAAGAGGCAGAAGTGCAGGAGCTGCAGCTGCCTAGTGTCTGCCAATGCCAGCAGGAGGAAGTGGCTGATGGAGCTGCTGTTGGACATTTGCTCTGCCTGGGCATCGTGTACTGCCATGGAGAAAAGGACAGTGAAAAGTTAGAGGAGATATCTGGAACCAAAATCAAAGCCATTTCCCATGCAACCTCCCCTGGAACACATAGACAGCCTTTTGTGTTTAAGAGTTCTGCAGTTTTCTTTCTAAGCTCCGGCATATCTCTCTTGCTATTCTTGGATATCAAAACCTCAGCATTTCTGCTGCCCCCAGGGAGAACAGAGCAAGTTCTGTGACGCAAAGTG
>JADMLD010001620.1:0-32670 GCA_017589585.1 Phylloscopus whistleri | reverse complement strand
AAAAATTGTTCTTTCACTTAAAATTAAAAGCAAGAACAAGGCTAGACACTGAGTTTTCTCCTTTGCTCCTACTCCTTATAACCTCCAATTCCAACCAAATTTTTCTCCCACAACTAGCCACACAGTTCATAGCTTAAATGATCATAGCAGCAATTCTGCAATAAGTCTGAACAAAAAAACATTTAAATTCAATTAAAGCAAATTACCCAAAAGTTTGACAAAGTTCTCACAGTTTCCTGAACACTTCCACACAGCAGTGCCATCCTTACAAGGAAAATAAAACATGTGGCAATCTTTATTTTCTCAGTTTCTCTGCTAGAAACACTAGTCCCTTTCCCCTTTCTCCTCTAGCAACATCTGTGACTTTTCTTTTGCTCCAGTGTAAGGGGCCCACGACCTCCTCATCCTGTTCGAGACTGTCCTTTCCTGGCTCCCAGCACTCAGCACCATGGCCAGCGCCATGGCTGATTGAGAGGGTGACGTCCAAACCAAAAGCTGGCATCAAACAGAAACTGCTTATCTCTGCCCTCTCTTTTCCTAGGTGGTAGGTCAGACACACTAGTTATGACATACCGCTGCCCTGATGCTGTTTCAAAGCTACTGTTGTTATTCAATAACACTGCATAGCATTGAATGAAAAAAAAATACTCAGGGTAAATGTTGTTTGCAACAAGGAAATGGTTGTAGCTTTTGTAATTTCATTGTAATGATGGCAAAAGGACAAGCATCAATAAATGAGCTACGTGCTGTGGTGTTGTGATGGAATTTTGACTTTGGATAGGAAGTCTGCTTGTTGATATAAGTGAAGTTTGTGAAGACTGTGTGAGAAACATAGACTTTGATGACAATTCTGGTTTATTCTGGAAATCATAGCAACTGGTTTACAAAATGATGCTGAAGACAAGCAATTACTGACCTAGATTGTACAGAGCTGTAATTATTCACTATCTCTGTTTCTCCAGTTTATGTCTAAATTTCATTATGCTCCAAACAGTGCTCTTGGAAAAGCATCTCAGGAGTCCAGAACAAATCTGTTACAGATATGCTACATAAATGTATATACAGCGTTACATAAACACACAATGCTGTAGAAATAAGAGTGACTAATCTCACACTTTGCTTCAAATACAATTTTCTGACATGTCTTTTTATGCAGGGGAGCCTCACTTCTAAAAATGACAAAACTGATTTTGCTTAACTTGAATTAGGAAAGCCTTATCAACATATCTTACTCACTCTCCTTTTAATATAAGAAACATGTAGGAAAACTCAGCAGTTGAATTAGATTCCATATCCAAATTTGGTGGAATTATAAGGTTTCTGAATGACAGGTATGTAAATGCTGCTGTGTTTCATATCACACATTTTCTAGACCTCTACTGCTACTCAGCCTCCACCCCTCCTCCATGCAGTTTTCTGCCAGTTACTGACAGAAAACACATCTGTAGATACTCTGACTTTTTAATTTCCCTGCCTATTTAAAGATCTTGCATTTGAGTTCATAAATAATTGAAATTATTTTTCTCCTTAGGGAAAAATAATGCACAGAAGCAAACAGTTAAATTTCATATCAGCAGAATCACAAGACGTGCTGAAAAGTTCCAGATGACACGTATTTCAAAGATATCCATACAAAATTAAAAAACAACTGACTTCTGGAATAAAGTATGCTCTAGATTACTTGAAAGTACCTTATCCACAGCTGAGGCCTGGGATCTACAACCTTCCCAGTCTGATCCTAACATTAGCAACTTCAGTGGTATCATGATCTGCAGGAATTCTGCACAAGTCACCTAAGCTGCATTTGTCCCCAGTAAAATGCAAATAATTGTACTGCAGTATACTGTTGGGAAAGGCAGGCCTAATTCACTTCATCAATCATTACAGCACCTTACAGACTAAAATTAAGTACACAACAGCAGACAACTGTGGCCACGTATCCTCCAAAGTTCCATTTTACTCAACGCATCCAGGTGCTGACGTTGGACATTTTGTTTCTTCTACGGACTCAGAGAAAGTGTGGCAGATTTCTACACATCTCCTCTGCAATGCAAGAGTGAACAGAAGGGAGAGTGAACTCATACTGTTTATCTGAACATCCTCCGGTGAACTGTTTTGTGACCGTGACCTATTACAGCTTTTAAACACATGCTTAATTTTAACTGTAAGAATTATATCACTGACTTCAGTTTTCAAGCTCTCTTCATCTTTCACAAGTTGAGTCTTCAGTAAAGACTGAAGAATCATTATTGTTGACCAAGTACTATTAGAAGGAGGTACTTCCATAAAAATCAGAGATTTAATCCAGGGCTTAACAAAATACAAAAATATCTTATATCTGTCTATACAATGCTATTCACAGTATTGCTCTTCAAAGCAGAACCACATCATTTTGTTTTCTTTTCTTGCAAGTTTCTATTTTTATACTATCCTCCTATCCATGAAGCCTTTCACTCCTATAGTAAGCTTATTTTGTCATTTAAATCCCCCAAATCTCCCTAATTTCATAGAATCACAGAATCACAGAATAGTCAGGTTGAAAGGGATCTCTGGAGATCATCTTGTCCAACTCCCTACCAAGGTGACCCAGAGCACGTGACACAGGAATGGCCTCAGGTGGGCTTTGAATGTCTTCAGAGGGGAAGACTCCACACTCTCCCTGGGCAGCTCTTCCAGTGCTCTGCCTTCCTCAATGGGAAGAAGTTTTTCCTCAAGTTAAGATGGAACTTCTTGTGTTTTAGTTTATGGCCACTTCTCCTTGTCCTGTCATTGAGCACCACTGAAAGGAGTCTGGCACCATCCTCCTGGCACCCACCTTGGATCCGTCTCACTATTTGCATTAATGAGATCCCCTGTCAATCTTCTCCAGACTAAATAGGCCCAGCTCCCATCTCTCTCCTTAAGAGAGATGTTCCAATCCCTTAATTGCCCTCCTTTGCCCTCTGCTGGACCCACTCCAAGACCCCCAAATCTGCTGTACAGGGGAATCCAGAACTGGATACAGCACTGCAGATGTGTCTCACTAGGGCCAAGAAGAGGGGCAGGATCACCGCCCTGACCTGCTGGCCACATTCTTCCTAATATACCCCAGGATCCCACTGTCTCCTGACCCCCAGGGTACACATGACCAGTTCATGGTGAACTTGTCACCCACGAGCACTCCAAGGTCCTACCCAGCAGAACTGATCTCCAGTGAGTCAGCCCGCAACCTGTGGTACTACTGGGGGTTATGCCTCCCCAGGTGCAGGACCCTACACTCGCCCTTGTTCAGTTTCATTAGGTTTCTCTCTGCCTAATTCTTCAGCCTGTCAATGTCCCACTGAATGGTAGTACAGCCTTCAGGTATAACTCAAGTGTAATTTCCTCAAGTGAAGACACTGGTTCAAACAAGCCAGTTATTTTCACAACTACAATCAATCTGAAAGATTTTCCTTTTGTTGCAAATTTAGTGAAGGTAAGTACACTTAGATAAACTTCTAATAAATAAAACAGATTTTAAAGGAAAGGAGAGAAAAAGATTGAAGTACAAAAGTATTTTTGAGTCTGCCCCAAAGCTTCATTCCTTGAGTGCCATATAACAGATCAGAAAAAAGAAAGGGAAGAGATGCATTTTCTACTGTGTTTTCTTGGTATGACTGCAATGTGCAGAGCATCAGAGTCCCATTATCCATCCCTTTTAAGTACAAAATTTCTTTGAAAGTAAAATTGGACAACTTGGACAGCATGAATGTGAATGGCCTCAGGCTGCAAGCATATTCCT
This sequence comes from Phylloscopus whistleri, assembly GCA_017589585.1. Taxonomy (NCBI): domain Eukaryota; kingdom Metazoa; phylum Chordata; class Aves; order Passeriformes; family Phylloscopidae; genus Phylloscopus; species Phylloscopus whistleri. Next base: position 28,910 of record JADMLD010001620.1, on the reverse strand, counting down.
AATTAATCTTTTGCCATCTGAGGGTTATACTTCTCCATGTATTTTTAGAAACTCAGTCAGCATTTCAAGAATTGTGAAGAAAGAATCAGCTGAGGACACCTGCAATCGAACTAAAAATACGTTCAAGTGTAACAGGTCAAAGAAAGAAATCTGTTCTAAGAGCAGACATTTGACGTCCACTACATCACATATTTGCTGCCTGTACTTTCTCAAGTGTTTCTATTTGTCCTTTTCTGTACCTTAATATTAAAAGACTATATGTCTCCTTCTCACAGTTAAAATCATCTGTCTGCTCTTCATGTCAACAGACTGAATAGACACCTGGTAACTACTCTCAAGTTTTTGTTTATAATCTGAATGAATGAGCTCTTTCACTTCACTATCTATTCTCTTGAAATGTTAAAAAGGTGCATCTCACCTTGATGCTATACTTTTATAAAACTATATGAATAACCTAATCTGTTGCTATAAACATGCCTCTGTGTTTTTCACTGCACATTATATCTTTCTCTTTACTTCATGCATGTGACATCTCCATTGTAACAATGTCCAATACAGACCAGATAATAGGGAAGAGAAGAAGGCAACTTCCTCAGCTAGTCATTGGTGCCATTATTGACTTCTTTGCATTCTTAACTGAAGAAGTTCATTTCTTGAGTAAAAGGACACAAACCTATACAGTCTGAGGGATATTACCTTGCAAGACACCATACCAATTATGAAATTGTAACTGAAAATAAACAATAAGTTTATTCTATTTGAGGTCAGAATTTAAAACCAGATTTATACAGTTTTTGGATTTACGCAACATGACTAAAAATGGAATTTGTATTAAGAGCCACTCCATCAGCAGTTATTTCTGAAAGTAAAAGCTGGTATAATGGAAGGGTTCAGCAGTTTTTGAAAACACCAACAGTACAGTTGTGTCTCATAGTAAAAATGTGAACTTGACTCTTGTAACATGAGCTCTCCTATAGAGATGCCGATGCCCATGTAAAAAAAGACTCCCAAATCCTGCAATGGACAGATTTTTAGCTAGATAAATGGTAAGATATATCTTTTTTTTTTTTTTTTTTTTTGAAAGATCAGAAGTACAAACAAAAGCACTATCAGTTTTATAAGGATCAAAAAATGTAGTACTAAGAACCATCTGGTAAAATGTAACATTCTAATGTAACTAATGCTACAACTACTCAGATTTTGAGGGGTTTGGATTTTCTTCCAATGTGTTTTGTTGATATCAGATGTGGATACTAGCACCATTTCACCCTTGGGTTTTCTTGCATTTCTCAGATGAAACAAACTCAGCTGATTATATGAATTATTAAGAATTTGTGACATCTCACAGGATCTGGAATTCTTCCCGGTGAAGTGAAAAACACTAAGTCTTACTACTTAATGAATTATTTTCTTAGCAAGCATAAAAATATATTACCTCTGCATGTCCCCATTCACAGAAGGAATACTACTGCACCCAGTATCTCATGGAAAAGAACCTTAGGCTATTAAGTTTGAACAAAACTGACGGCATGCTCTATGCAAAAGATACCATGTGTTTGACTTTCTCACATTTGAATATAGCTGCTATATAATCTAAGTTTCTTTTTAGGGAAACTAGTTCCCTAGTTTCCCTAAAAAGAAAGAAAGAAACTAGGGGGAAATCTCCACATTTGTGAATGGTGTATTCTGCCATTTATGAGTAAATATGTCCACAAAGTGTCCACTTCTTCTGTCTGAAAGAACTCCACACTAACTCTTCACTAGACATTGCATGTAACTACTGATGTGCAATCCAATGCAACTAACAGTGACTACATTTACCTAAATAGCTAATATTTACTCTATTTGCAGTTGACAGCTCTGTTTGGAAGGCCAATTCATAGAAAATCAACTTTCCAGCTTCAAAGAGAAGGTACTGATTGGTATATCACTAAATAAAAGCCTTTTCAATGTTCCATAGGAATGGCTTTATTTCTGTTCCTCAATGTCTCTTGAAAATAATAGATATGAGTGATGTCAAATATAATTCAGTGTTAGTATTGTATTAGGGATGGCTGAATAACGACACAGACTCCAAAGTCTTCTCAGAAGGCATATATCTCACAGTTTATCAGAACTCACATCTTTTATAGACTGTTCTGAGAAAGCTGGACATGATCGGTCCCTCAATCAACACCACTCACCATTATTGGCTAATTAGAAACAACACCCCTTCATAAACATCTTGCAAGACAAGTGCAAAACAACACGTGCAAAGATTGTTTTGATTCCTTCATGAGTCTTCTCACAGCTTCCTAGAACAATGTATGGGAAAGTTATTTGACTTTCTTTCTCACAGGCCTTATAGCTGTCTGATACTTAAAAATTCCTCTCTGTCCAGACTGTCAGCATCCACAATTCCGTACAAAAACTTTGGCAGCTATGTATATGTGCTATGTGACTTAAATACTACTACATGCAATGTTTAAGATGTGAATGCTATACAAGAGGTTAAGGATATGGTTTCAATGAAGAGCAATGCAAATAAATAAAATAAAAAAGGAAATAAAAAAGGGAAGCAACATAGAAAAAACAGAACAGTTTTCTATAACCTACAGTTGTTCAGTGCTGAATATGAATGGTTTTGAAATATTATAGGAAATAGTTATGTAGCCATAGGGTACAGGGTGTAATAGATAACTAACTGAACCTTGGATTTGCTGTTTTGAAGTCAAACTCAGAACCAGGAGTCTGGATCAGAGACAGGCAAGTTTAAGGCAAGAGCATCCAGGAAAGTATACAGAAAACACAGCAACAAGTAGCAGTGCAAACTAATCCAATGCAAGTCAGGAGAGATAAGCCAACACAACAAATTGGACTTTCCCTCAACCACAATGAGAAAAAAGCAGAACAGAAAAAAACCCCAATCAAAACAACAAAGAAACAGACACCCCACCTCTCCAAAACAAAATTGGTCATTTCACTAATGACAATTGTAAAAGAAAACAAAGGCTTGTACAGGACATCTCTGAAAAACAAGGGCAAACATTAGGGTCAAAGGCAAGGGAGAGTTACAAAAAAGACCGGGAGCATTGTTAACCAGCTGTTTGGTCCAGAGGTGAAAAAAACCTGTCATAAAATCTCTGCAAGGCTCAAGTTTAATCTCTGTCTTCAACTAAAGGGTCAGCTTTTTTCAGGTGAGCAGAATAATTATAACAGCATTTTAACAGCTTAACACTGGGGAGAGATATATTACATATCAAATAAATTACATTATCACCTTCATTAGTTTTATCTCAGAATATTAAAAGCATGATCTGAAGACATTTCAAAGCCACAAGTGGCTGATTTTTAACTCAGGGGAAATGAGTGAGAAACTATTAGAAGTGTGAGAAAATTACGAGAAAGCCAAACTGCCACTCTCTCTAAAAGAAAAAACAATATGAGCACTGGTGAAATACTGGGGGCAGAAAAAACCATTAGGGAAAGTGTTTGTCAGCATCAGAGAATAAGGAGATGACTGGCAAGAAAGTTTCATTTTTCAAGAGCAATTCATTATCAAACATATAGTTTTTCCTTGACTGTAATAGGCCTCATTACAAGCAGAGGCAGCAGATGCCAAACACTTTCACCCCATGCAGCTTATGAAATTGTCTCACATAACCTTCTTAGAAATAATACAGGGAGACATTTTAGGACAAAACACTATAGGGTCAGTGAAACACTGGGTAAACACATTGAAATAATAGTTATAAATGATCTGAGAGTTAAAAGTAGTTAACAATTTCAAAGTAGTTCAAATGGACAGATGTGTCAACAGTCCTGTGTCTGCTCCTGTGTCTGATGATGCTTGGTGTTTTCACTATTACTGTAAGAGGTCATTAATAAACAGGTCATGATTGCTTTAGCAAGTCAAAAATAAGTGAGATTTTTTCAATACAGACACCCCAAATGTGAGAATGTATGACTGAGATCACACAAGAATTAAAACAGATCTGGACATTCTAAAGAACTAGTCAGGAAGACCCCTCCCCAACTAACTTAAAAGAGACAAATACCTCCCTCAGGGAAAGTGAATCTCCAGATGAAGTTAATCCATACAATAAAGCCTGTCTACAGCCCCATGCTCTACTCAACATGGAAGTGAGTCTTGGAAAGTCTGGAGACAACTGAACACATCCTCTGTTATTCCATACAAATATACATATATATAAATTTACCTTTGTCTCAAGTTTCCTGCAAATTACTGCTACACTTGATGCTATGTGCTAGTGTACTTTGAGCTGGTCCTGGCACTCTGGAGTGCTCTCAATTACTTTCCATTTTTTTGAAATTGTATTTTTCAGTCTTATCCAGCATAGAGCAATGGGCTTTTGTTGCTTTTCATGCAAGCACTTGGTAAGGGTAGCAAAGAACAGAACTGCTGGATATAGTTTAATAATGGTGTCCAAAACTCATTCTGAAAAGAAAATTCAAGACTCCAATATAAAGTAAAAAGAAAGTCTTTCCTCCCTAAAGATGATGAGATGGGTTACTTGCGTTTTCAAAGAACAAAGCTTAACTGTGATCACACTATAAGCTTTTGTAAAAGGAGACTGGTGAGCTAGGGGAGTTACAGCATAGAAAAATTTAATGCACTAGCAAAAATCGTGGTCCTTAATTATATGCAAGAAAATATAGCTTCAAACAGTCAGTCATGACCTCCATTTGATGAACTCCAAATGCTTTTTATTCTGCAAAACCCCTGCCTTTAAACAGACCTATATGCATGTCTGCTGACAGTTTATTACTTTGGCTTTTGCTCATAAGTACCTATAAATCAACATTGGCATTTACTACAAAATACTGCTAAAGAGCTAAGGGACAATGCCATAAAGATCTGAGTACATACAAACAACACCTCATAGACAGCAATCACACAAAGCAAGTACCTCATGGAAACATCTGGAAGGAAATACTTCCAACAATGGAGCATGACTTCTAGGAAGAAATCAAAATAATAGCATAAAAAGCAGCAGAGAGAAATGAACTACACATTTCAGAACTACCTTTAAAAGGTGTTGCAGTTTTTGGTATAAAACCTATATGAACACTGTTTCACACTGAAAGCTACCCTAAGACAGTAAGGTAGCCCAACCTTATGGGCCTGAAGTACTACAGGAAGGATAACCACACCTAAGTACAACATTAAATGGCTCTTTAAGCCATAGGAGCTTAAACAATAACATAAATAATACCATTAACAATAGCATGAACCACACGTTACGTCTTAGACTTTCAATATTTTATCACAGAGCATGCCCATAGCATGTTGCAGTTTCCCTAAAAGGAATTATTCAAGTTAACGTAACTACAAATTACAATTAATGTATTATCAAAAAACCCCAAAACCTGTTATGCTTCAGCATAATAGATTTGGCTTCCATCATTCTACCTGAAGCTGTTGTTTTTCTGTTAGGATGGCTACACTAGGATTATCATTGCTATTAAATCCCCCGATTTACTCGAGGGCCTTGAAAAAGTCCCAGCCTTGGCTGATTAATCTAATTATTTGTTGTGAAAACTAAGTAGATATTACATATACAGAAAGTTGATGTTTCTTTATGCATGTGTGCATATGAAGCTCTCAGGCATCCTGCAGTCAGTCCCACTTCAGAATGGTGCTGACAGAGGAAATAACAGTCTCTCCCTTTGCCCGCCTATGGCAACTTCAGACAGAAGAAACTCTCCAGAAGAAACCAGGTGACTTATTTAATGAGTTAGTCAAATGACTAACTCATTAAATAAGTCACCTGGTGAAGCTTATTAAGGAGAGCAGAGGAACCTTTCATCCTTGGCACTACTGAAATTTTAGTTCTGCCACTACTTCAGTCTCAATAAAACTAAAATAATTGAAACTCAGAAGCGCCTTTCAGAATATTAATAAAAAAATGAGTTTGCAATGGTGTATGTACCACTTGTCATGGTATATTTTCATTTCCAGCCTAATCATTCCCAAGAGGTGAGGCACAGCATCATCCTGGATGGGGTTCCAAGTGGAAGAGACAGCAATCGCCTATCTCTCTTTTGGTTGTGAGTGCAGGCTGCATGACGGGGCCAGAACTGCTGCAAGGACACAGAAAGCACACCTGAAAAGGGGCAGAAACAGCTTCTACTGAGGCCTCTGTTTCCTCAGTCACCCAGGGCTCCTGAGCCCATAGCTGAAGGGAACAGACAGAGGAGGACATCCAAACACTAAAGGTGCCTGGCAAGTCTCCAAACACCTTTCAAAACCATCATTATTTGGGCTTCCCATACAACTCACTTGGTGTTGAATAGCAGAAACAAACATTCCCCTACAAAAAATCTGCCAAGTATAAGGAAGGAATGATAGGATGACTACACAGGAAGAATCATCACCGTTTTTGAATCATTCACACAGATATAAGCACACAGATGGTACAACAAAGTTCTTACTTGCAAAAGTGGTGAGCAAAGGGTTTACTCCAGAGTAGCAGGCAGATGCAGCCTGTTTTCCAAGTACTCTGACTTCCACTTAAGTATCTGAATTTAACAAGAACAACTGTGCCTACCCAAGCAATCACTTGAATGAATTGAAGACAGCTTTCAAACTAACAATTCCTTTCTCACCATCAGTCAGCAAAGTAAAAAACCCAGACTGTAGACAGTTTTTAAAGCTGAACTTATGAAATTTTAGGGAAATTCATGTTATATGAAAGCACATTTTCCGTTATTTTTGCTGTGTACCAAGATTTGCTCATGCTATTATGGGCAAAATTTCTTAAATGTTAACAAAATATGTGCTCTACAGTGAAAGGTTGGTTCCCTTTTGTAAATTTTTAAGAAATCAGGTTTTATGTCAAATATACTTTAGATGGAAAACAAAACAGCTTTGTTTCATAATGACTGTAATGGCAGTTTAATCTGCAAAACACTCTATATGGCGATGAAAGAACACTGACCTATCTGCAGCTTTTCAGACGTCAGAAAATACTGGTTTCAGTAGTAGATTTGGCTCATAATTGGAAATGGTGAACGAAGGGGTTGGTGATGGTGTGAAATCAGTGACCAACCATCCCATTAGTCATCCCAATCGTGTCAGAGTTTAATCCTATGAAACCCAGAGGCAAAAGTCTTCATGGCCAAGTGATAATTTTCATAGTTCATTTTATCTTTCAAGGTAGTTTCAACTACTTTGGTAGAGAGTCTGGCACATGAGAATTTTATGAAAGCGTATGCTCAAAGCATGTATTTTTGTACTGGAGTTTGAACAGAAATCATTGCCAGGGTGTCATATCTCTATCTCAACACAACAGGGCAAATTCTCATGAGACTCCCAGTTCAAGGCAGAGCCCTAAATGAAGTCTGACACTTCACAATAAATCAACAGTTTCTGAGCATCATAATGCTCATTTCATTTTCCAGTCTTCTCTTCAATTTTTGTGGCCAGTTCATTTAAGACAAGTACTCTTATTTTGGAGTCCACGAAAATGTTCATTTTTGAATGACTGAGGGATCAGGTTAAACTTTGTTACCTCCCAGCACTAGAAAGTTCTAATACAAATCAAGGTTGTGGAAAAGGCCAAATCAGGGATTACAGCCTTCTCCATTTTCTTTGAAAAACCTAAAAGCAAGGAAGAATATTCTCATTTGGCTTTCCTCTTTCCACTACTCACAGAGGCACAGTGTGGTAACAGGGGAAGAAAGGAGAATTTTTATCCTGTGTCATGTTATTAGAAGGGTGACGCCAAGAAGATGCACAAAAAGAGAGTTTAGCTGGAGAAAATGAGAAAATGACAAGCAACTTGTAGCTACAACTAGACATTTGTGATCCACAATGGATGGCAGCTGTTGGCAGAAGTTTGGCCATCTGAGAACAAGAGCTATGGACTCAGCATGAAAGAAAGAACAGATTCAAAGCATCTCTTCTGAGCACCTCTGTGGGAAATGACACCACCAGTTGGGGTGCTGACAGTGCCTCAGAAATTTCTGATGCTTGGATCATCTCAGCTGTGGGGAAACAGAGGAGAAAGGCTATTCTGCACAACTGCCAGAGCTTAACACACTTTCAGACTCCTTCACCTAATGAGGCCCAGAAGCAACTTGTGCAGCCACTGTGCCCCTGTGGCCAAGAGCATTTGCACCACACCAGATGAGTTACCTTGGGGTACCTAGACCCCTGAGCTGGAAGACAGAGATAATAGGCAGAATGAATTCCCCAGAATCCAAGGGGAAGTGGTCAGCAACATGTTGTTTCAAAGACTTTGAGACATGGTTCTTGAGGTCATGGTTTGATAGTGAATGTTGCAGCCTTAGGTTTATGGTTGGATGATATGACCTTGAGGTTTTTTTCCACCCTAAATTATTCCATTATTTGATTCACGCATTTTATCATCTCTACTGGGCCTCAAGAACTATTATGAGCAACAGCTTCCAACAATCTTTGGGAAGATCTTTTTTACATAATTTCCAAATGCTGTGTTGCCCATCACTAATAGAAGACAGAATAAATAGTTCCAAAAAGAATAAGGGTTACATTAGGCTTCTAAATACCTACCACTCATTTTAACTCCATCAGTGCACCCTCTTTGGTGGTTCCCATTCACCTGACATCAAAAGGAATCACAAAAGTCACTACACATTAAAAGCTTGCCACTTATCTTCTTGTCCATCTGAGGCTGCGCCTACATGTATGTGCACACATATGAATTCATGGCAGCTACACAAATTATAGAGCATTCACAACAGCATCTTATTTCTTCAAGGACAATATAAGCATGATTTGTTTTAGTCAACTGTTTTACCTCCTAGCAGTTAAACAAAACGGTGTTTTTCTACAACAAAACAAATGCTGTAATGTAAGGTCACAGATGAATGCAGAGACAATGGAAGCTGACAGAAAGGACTAACCAGCCAAGGAGCCATCAAGCCATCCTTCAGATAATTGATTAGTAGATATTGACACACCCTTACATAGCTTTGTCAGGCTAAATGGCAGTCATTTAGGCACACATTTCACTGTTCAATAAAGACAACATATTTTCCAGCCTATTCCAGCCACATATATTTCTCTTACAAACTATAAAAAAAGAATTGTTACATAAATAACTTCCAGAAGCACTGAAAAAAAAAAAATTGATGCAAGACTCGTAATTTTCATTCACAATTTCTATACCAAAAACTGTGCCTGTAACAGAAAATAAATTTTCTCTATCTGCCTATTAGTCTGGGACTCAACTGCTATTCCTCAACTTCCCAAAATGGTCTGTCCCTTGCACAGTTCATCAAAAAGAAAAATGGATTGATTTGGCACTGCATGCAGATTTAGAATAACTTAATAAAATTTTTGATTATCTTTAGTCATGTACATTTCTCCTGTGCTGGACTTAAAGAGGCTAACAACCATGTGGTCAGACATAAAAATAGTAAAATATATGAAGACTTTCACTTTACCCAATCTGTGGTAAGGTACAGCAAAAGGAAGGTGTAGGATGAAACCTTGTAAGGATGAACAGCATCTTCCACAGCTTCACTCCTCCCTAAGATCTACTGTTGATGGGCTTTTGCATCAAATGACAGGAGAGTAACATCTTACCTGTTTTTCACCAAATAGAAACATTCTGTTTTGAAGGTGATCTCTTCAGCAAGCACAGAATGGCCATAATACACTGACAAGTGGCTGCAACATGATTATACAATTTTAATTCTGTAAAGATCTTGTGTCTACTGAACAGCCTATGATAAATCTGACATTTTCCAATGCCAGAATCTTTCTTTACTCAGAAGAGAGATGGAAAAAATAAAGGTCTTTAAAGCTCACATAAACAGAGAGAATGAAGAGGCAAAAAACATTATCGGAAAAACAGATAAAATTACCAATAGCACATTATGGGCACTGGATGAGACCCAGTTAATTTATAAACTTGAAATCATAGAGGAAATAGCTTAAATTAAAGTGACATCTAAACTTCTGTACAATACTGACTTAGCCTTTTTAGACTGAAAGAAAGCAAATGTGACAACAGCTTTTAAAATGTTAATCAGTGGAACTGAAAGACTGTACTGTTGTTCTATATTGCTGAAGTCATTAAAAGCTCTAAGAATATGAACTGTGGATATATTGATACATACATGAGCCTGAGGAAGAGTTAATGTGCCTTCTGTAAAGGGAAGTTATGTATCAAAACCACAGAACTCCTTTGAAAGATTCAGCAAGCATTTGACTATAAAGTAGGTTTATAGTAGATGTATTTTTATACTTGGATTTTCAGAAGTTACTTGACAAGGTCCCTCAAAAGAGGTGCTTGAAGAAACCACAGAAGGCACTGAAGAATTAGTAGTTGGTTAAGAGACAGAAAACAGGGAAGAAATAGAAGTTTAGTTTTCACAGTGCAGAGAGGTCATCAATAAGTCTGACCAGAGCTGGTGTATGCTACACAGCAAGCTAAGATGAGAAATCAGGTGAAAATGGCTGGTTGGGATTTTTTTAATAATCCAATTTCTCCATAATAAGTCTGTGCCCAGCTGCAACAGGTGTCTACTGAGATTCAGTTAGGGGGAATTAAATGGCAGAGAAAATTCCCCGTAAATAAATACTAAATTATGAATACTGAACACAATCATAATTTCTTATATTAAACCAAATAATTGGCCTATTATCACAAGAAAAGACATCTTGAAATACAGACCAAAATTACACAAATCAAGCCTTCAACTGGAAGGAAAAAAAAAGGCAACCCCAAACCCAACAACTGTTAAGAGGTATTAAGTATTAGCCTATATATAATTTCACTGGGTGAATGTCTCCCCTGGTTTATCTCCATCTATTCAAAACTCTGCTGGACACACTGCTGGGAAACCTAGTATTACTAACTTTTTTAAGCAAGGAGGTTGGACTGGATGATCTTAATAACTCCCTTCCAATTCTATTAGTTCTGTGATTCTGTGTCTCAAGCACTGCATGCAAATTTACATGACTATTCTGTTACGAGGAACAGAGCTGAAGGTTCAGATTTAGCTTCAGATTTCTGGAGGCTGAGGGACTGCTCTGGGCCACATCAAAGGATGGATGTTCTTGCACCCCTCTCTAGGCATGTGCTTCTTACTACAGATGCGAGATAGGATATCAGCCCAAACAGGCCTTTGATCTGATCCAGCACAACACTTACATCATGAAGACTCAAATGACTTAGGATGACCAATTAATTTTAAATTGTATTGCCAACACATATGTATATTTGCATTAGCAGATTCTGAAATGACTTAAAGTTCTGGAAACAAATACTGAGTGTTTCCAAACAAGATGTCTCCACAAACAAAATGAAAAAACACATTCATGGCATCATTAGAATTGATTCTTTCTGGAAGGCAAATTTAAGTTGCCTTTAAACACTAAAATACACATGCCCAGTGCACTGCATGCTCATCCGAGAGTAACAACTGCATTTTAGGTATATTTTCCACTAGCCAGGCATTAAGGATGTAGTAGAGTACATTGGCCCCCAAAGACATTTTAATTTCAATTTGAGATAAGTATGTGACTAGGAGAATCTGGCTGATCCTTTGGTGGTGTCAACAGATCAATACTGAACTTACTGCTACCAACAAGAGGACACTGAAAAATCAATGCAGTTATTCTGGTGATAACTGAAAAGAACTCTCCTGAGTCATAGAGACAGCTCCTGGTAACATGGGCAACCATGTCTCTTCCGCAAAATTATCACATACCAATTTTAGGCACAATTCTCATCTGTCTTTCTCATATTTAAAAGGCTGTTACAGAAGTACAGATGGTTACAGACTTTCTTCTAAATTATAATTTTTATTGTAGTCAGGGTCAAGGTAGTTCTCTTCTCCTTTGAATGCACAAGGAGTCCTTCAATTTAAGTGAATTATTCTAACTTGCAGATGTGATCCTCTGTTGAAGAACTACCATAACCAACCATCTGGGAGTAAAGAAACCAAATTCCTCCACAGTATATTTTCAGATGAAATGTTTACAAGTAAGTTTAAAAGAGATTTTTCATAACACATATGAGGGCAAGTATTTTATATCAATGTTGCCATCACTTTTCACAACTGCAACTATTATGCTGGATGGATAAAAAATTAGGACCTATCAGGTCCCAGATAACTCATAGACCCACGTAATTTTCAAATGCCATCTAAAAACATTCTTTTTTGTTTGACAGACTTACTGGAGATGAGTCCTTCCACATTCAGAAATCAATAAATTTATACACTTAATCCACATTTCAAAAACAGGAGGAGAAATATACCTATCTGCATATTAAAACTTGATCTACAAAACATCAGGATTTTTGTCAGGTTCCTGACTAGTACAACAATTATATTATTTGGCACCCATCATAAGAAGATAGGTGTAGAATGACCAATTTTGCAGCTTCTAAAGGTGTGCCTATTAAATATGTGGAGATTCTTTCTTCCTCTTTGCATAAAGATGATTGAGAGTGCATTCAAGTGCTTTCTCTCTCTAAAGAAAACACTGGGAGCTGGGGCAAGGGAAGGTGAAAATAAACTCCCTTAACTAAAGAAGCTAGGAAGCACCAAAGGAATATAAAAGAAGAGATTCATCCTTGGTATGGGCAATACTGCAATTCTGATTTGTTTGAGTTTCAGTTGTAGTGGAATAACAGTATAGAGGGGAACAATTTTATTAGCTATTTGCTAATGGATTTTTTTTTCTCAGTCTCAAGAAAATTGTTTGCATCTAACCTTCATCAAAACTTGCCAATAACACACTGCACACTACTTCAGGGTTTTTTTGCTTTTATCGGACATGCATATTTGAGCACTATGCCTTTGGTTGGTTCTACATCTTATTTAGTTATCTTATTTAGTTATTTTGTTACTTGAATTATCTTCTTTGGCATAAATTTTGGAGTATGCTGAACCAGTTTGCTGATGATAAAGGTTGGGAGGCATTGGCAGTAGTGCATCAGAGAGCTATAACACTAGTAAGAAAAAGCCTGTACTTACTACCTGGGGAGTAGGATCAAGAGAAAAATGATAAAATTTAGCTGCATTAACTGCACAGTCACAAAGTACAGACAATTACAAGAATTCCACTATAAAATCTTATGAAACAGAGATGAGAAATGGACAATATCTTGGAAACAGAGAAGGAAAATGGAAAACATATAGTTTGGGCAACAAACAATCAGACAGCTATAAGCAACCAAGACAGCAGCTGTAAAAAGGCAAATGTGATCCCATCCCGTCCTGTGGTGATTCATTTTTCCTAAATGATTGTCTTGGTTTGACAAGACAGGTGTCTGCCAGGGAAACTGGGGTTTCCCTTAGAATAGAGAATGCAAACCCCCCACCCCTGCCAAATTATAAATTTTCAATTAAGGGCTCTCAGGCAAAGATTTGGGAATAGGAATAACAGTTCTTTACTAGGAATATCAATAATACAAATGTGGTAGGAAACAAAACTACCCCACCAAACCAGCAAACAAACAACAACAATTTGGGAAAGCCCTGACAGAATCAGAGCTGCCACCTGGCACCCTGTTAGTCAGGGTGTTGGAAGCAGTCCAGAAGTGAGTCCTGGGATGACAGACGTGGCTCTGTTGGAGCAGGGACGATCCTGTAGCCAAAAAAGGGTCTAGGAGTGATGAGGAAGGGTCTAGGAGTGATGAGGAGGGGTCCAGGGGTGAGGTGATGGTGAGATGGGGTCCGGCGATGATGAGATGGGGTCTGGCGAAGATGAGATGGGGTGCCGTCTTCCTCCCAGGCATCGGGGTGAAGCAAGTGAAGCCTGTCCCCGGCCGGCTCAGTTTTCCTGGCAGCAATTGTAGACTCCCCCCACTGGGTGGGGCATCCCACAATAGGACCATGCATGCAAATGGGGCTTCTGGGGCTCTGGGGGGAGCGGGTATAGTCTGGGGGTATAGTCTGTTGATGGCCCATTACCCAAAAGGCACCCGCCCCTCCCCCCCGTCCCCCTCCTTCCAAAGTTACAAGAAATAAAGAACAATTCCCCAACTGCTTTCAGCAGATGAAAATAGAATACACATTTTTGATTCCATAACCCAGGACATTATCCACCCCTTATTCTATTATCATCTGCATCATACCTAAAGCAATAAACTACTATGCAAAATGAACCCCTACACTCAGTTCTTACTTAGGATTAGGTTTTCTTGGGGTACACAACTGGTTTTTCCATCTTTCTGCATTACCCACCAAGTGTAACCAGGTCCTTGAGCAAAAACAATCCCACGGATGGGTTCGCCTTTGCCTGAGGTGGGGTTAATCCAGACAGTCTTTCCTAAAATACCTCTCATGTGCACCACAGGGACTTTATCTCCATCTACTGTGTGCAAAGGGGTAGACTGGGCAGGACCAGCTCGATTGATGGAGCCTCGGGTGTTGACCATCCAGGTGGCCTTTGCTAAGTTCACTTCCCAGTTCTTAAAGGTCCCTCTGCCAAGTGCCTTCAGAGTGGTCTTAAGTAGTCCATTGCACCGTTCCACTTTCCCGGCAGCTGGTGCATGATAAGGGATGTGATAGATCCATTCAATGCCGTGTTCTTTAGCCCAGGTGTTTATAAGGCTGTTCTTGAAATGGGTCCCGTTGTCTGACTCGATTCTCTCAGGGGTGCCATGTCTCCACAGGACTTGTCTTTCAAGGCCCAGGATGGTGTTCCGGGCGGTGGCATGAGGCACAGGATAGGTCTCCAGCCACCCAGTGGTGGCTTCCACCATGGTCAGCACATAGCGCTTGCCTTGGCGGGTTTGGGGCAGGGTGATGTAATCAATCTGCCAGGCCTCCCCATACTTATATTTGGACCACCGTCCACCGTACCAGAGGGGCTTCACCCGCTTGGCCTGCTTGATGGCAGCACACGTCTCACAGTCATGGATAACCTGAGAAATACTGTCCATGGTTAGATCCACCCCTCGGTCTCATGCCCACTTATAGGTGGCATCTCTGCCCTGATGACCTGAGGCATCATGGGCCCACCGAGCTAGGAACAACTCTCCCTTATGTTGCCAATCCAAGTCTATCTTAGACACTTCTATCTTCGCGGCCTGATCTACCTGTTCGTTGTTCCGGTGCTCCTCATTAGCCCGATTCTTGGGAACATGGGCATCCACATGACGGACTTTCACAGGTAGTTTCTCTACTCTGGTGGCGATGTCCTTCCACTCATCAGCAGCCCAGATTGGTTTTCCCCTACGCTGCCAGCTGACCTTTTTCCACCTTTCCAGCCAGCCCCACAGAGCATTAGCTACCATCCACGAATCGGTGTAGAGGTAGAGCTTTGGCCACTTCTCTCTTTCAGCAATGTCCAGGGCAATTGAACAGCTTTGAGTTCAGCAAGCTGGCTTGACCCACCTTCTCCTTCAGTGGCTTGTGCAACCTGTCTTGTGGGGCTCCACACAGCTGCTTTCCACTTTCGGTTCATCCCTACGATGCGACAGGAACCGTCAGTGAAAAGAGCGTAGCGTGCTTCTTCTGCTGGCAGTTGGTTATATGGTGGAGCTTCTTCAGCCCGGGTTACCTGCTCTTGTTCTTCTTCCTCGGTGAGACTGAAGTTCTCAGCTTCCGGCCAGTTGGTGATCACTTCCAGAATCCCAGGGCGATTCGGGTTTCCAATACGGGCGCGCTGAGTGATGAGGGCAATCCATTTGCTCCAGGTGGCATCAGTGGCGTGATGGGTGGAGGGAACCTTTCCTTTAAACATCCACCCCAGCACTGGTAGTCGGGGTGCCAGGAGGAGTTGTGCTTCAGTGCCAATCACCTCTGAGGCGGCTTGAACTCCTTCATAGGCAGCCAAGATCTCCTTCTCCGTGGGAGTGTAATTGGCTTCAGACCCTCTGTAGCTTCGGCTCCAGAATCCCAGTGGTCGGCCTCGAGTCTCACCAGGCACCTTCTGCCAAAGGCTCCAGGACAGACCATGGCTCCCAGCTGCGGAGTAAAGCACATTCTTTACCTCTGGTCCCGTCCTGACTGGGCCAAGGGCCACCGCATGAGCGATTTCCTGCTTGATCTGGGCAAAGGCGTGTTGCTGCTCTGGGCCCCAGTGGAAATCGTTCTTTTTGCGGGTAACCAGGTACAGAGGGCTCACAATCTGACTGTACTCAGGGATGTGCATCCTCCAGAAACCTATGGCACCTAGGAAAGCTTGTGTTTCCTTCTTGCTGGTCGGTGGAGACATCGCGGTGATCTTATTAATGACCTCTGTGGGGATCTGACGCCGTCCATCTTGCCACTTCACTCCCAGGAACTGGATCTCTCGGGCAGGTCCCTTGACTTTACTCTTCTTGATGGCAAAGCCAGCTTCCAGGAGAATCTGGATGATCTTTTCTCCTTTCTCGAAAACTTCCACTGCCGTGTTTCCCCACACAATGATGTCATCGATGTACTGTAGATGTTCCGGAGCCTCACCCTTCTCCAGTGCAGCCTGGATCAGTCCATGGCAGATGGTGGGACTGTGCTTCCACCCCTGGGGCAGTCGGTTCCAGGTGTACTGAACGCCCCTCCAGGTGAAAGCAAACTGGGGCCTGCACTCTGCTGCCAAAGGAATGGAGAAGAAGGGCATTGGCAATGTCAATAGTGGCATACCACTTTGCTGCCTTGGACTCCAGCTCATACTGGAGCTCCAGCATGTCCGGCACGGCAGCGCTCAGTGGTGGAGTCACTTCATTCAATGCACGATAGTCCACAGTCAATCTCCATTCCCCTTCAGACTTACGCACAGGCCAAATGGGACTGTTGAAGGGTGAGTGGGTTTTGCTGACCACCCCTTGGCTCTCCAGTTTACGAATCATCTCATGGATGGGAGTCACAGAGTCTCTGTCAGTACGGTATTGCCGACGGTGCACTGTTGCTGTGGCGATTGGCACCTGTTGTTCTTCAACTCTCAGCAGTCCCACAGCAGAGGGGTCGTCGGAGAGACCAGGCAGGGTATTTAGTTGTCTGATGTCTTCCGTCTCTACAGCAGCTACTCCAAAAGCCCAACGATATCCTTTTGGGTCTTTGAAATGTCCATTTTTGAGATAGTCTATGCCAAGGATGCACGGGGCCTCTGGACCAGTCACAATGGGGTGTTTCTGCCACCCATTCCCAGTCAAACTCACTTCGGCCTCCAATACAGTCAGTTGCTGGGACCCCCCTGTTACTCCAGAAATAGAAATGGGTTCTGCTCCCACATACCCCGATGGCATCAGGGTACATTGGGAGCCAGTGTCAACCAAAGCCGTGTATTTCTGTGGGTCAGATGTGCCAGGCCATCGGATCCACACAGTCCAATAGATCCGATTGTCCCTCTCCTCTACCTGGCTAGAGGCAGGGCCCCTCTAGCACTGGTTATTCCCTCCCTGAGCATACATACTAGAGGTTCCAGCATCCTGACTACTGACAGCCTGGGCATAGGAGGTTGAGGATACTTTCATTTTAGTGGCACCCCTTTGGTGAGTGTTCCTCTCCTTGAGCTCACGCACCCGGGCTGCCAGGACATAGGTGGGTTTCCCATCCCACACTCCCATGTCTTCCCCATGGTCACGCAGGTAAAACCACAGGTCAGCTCTCGGGGTGTACCCTCTCTCTCTGGCTGGGGGTCGTTGGGCTCTGACTCTGGGGCCTGTGACTCGCACCGGTGCCACATTGGAACTGCTCTTCCTCATCTCCTCCCTCACCTCCCTCATTTCCTCTTTGAGCTCTTTCACCACGGCAGAGATATGAGCCTGCAGCGGGCCATTGATCATGCTCTCATAATTCCTAAGCTTAGTGGCAACAGCCCCACTGTCACTCGGTTGTCCTCAGCATTAATGGTTGCAATGAATGTAGTATACTGAGATGGCCCCAGATTTGCCAGGTTCCATAACATCTGCGCTGTGCATCTAACCTTGTCAGGATCATTATCATGCTGTCCACTCCTCCCAAAAAGTACCTCTAGTACTGCCACTTCCCTCAGCTGTTGGATTCCTTCCTCCAGAGTTTTCCAGCGCATTCTATGGTGGTGCTCCTGCATTCTTTCTCTGTGGACAAATCTTTCTCTCACACTCGTTAAAAGCCGCTGCCAGAGGGAAAGAGGTCCAGGCTCCCTTACAAATACCTGATTTATACCTGAGTCCTGGGTCAAGGGTCCCAAATTCCTTGCCTCCCCACCATCTAGTTGGACACCTGTGCCCATAAGATCCCAAACCCGAAGTAGCCAGGCAGTGTAAGCCTCACGTCCCCGTCGTACAATATCTTTTTGCAGATTACGGAGACTTTCATACGACAGGGTCTCAGTGATGATCTGAACATGTGATTCCCTTGTGTCTTGTGAGGGCCCTCCCTTCTTATCTTTACTCTCTGGGTTTGCTGTTTTCACTTTAGATTTCCTTGTTTCCACAGGGGCAACTGCTGCTGGCTGTGACTGCCCCTGTGTGTCAGCTGGAACCTGGACAGTTGTAATGTCTGCGGGTTCTGTATCAGATTCTCTTTTGTCAGGGCAGGGCGAAGGTTTCTCACCAGCTGGGGAAATGTACTCTTTCAGCATCTGGTTCATCTCATGCATTTCTTTTATCAGAGCCTTCACCCAAACCGGGTGGTTTATGCCTGAGGCTGGCTGTGGGACAGGGGTGGGCTCTTGGGCAGCATCATTATTCTTTGGAGTAGTTATCAGAGTGCTTACCCAGGCCAGTCTCCCTTTATCTCTGAATACCAAATAGAATAGGCCTATAAGCAGCACCAACCACTGTATGACGTCATTAGCATTCAGAGGGAAATTTAACCCTTGAAAAGCTGGTGGAGTAGACCCAAAAAACTGAGTGAAGGGTTGGGAGAAAATTTCCCCTGGTGCCATTTCCTCACAATATGTACCATTATTAAAGTAACCCCAGAAACACAGAGTTAGTCTATGATAGCCCTGAATCCATGTGCCTGCTTTCCAAAGGAAGTTAAAAATCCACGAATTCCTCACCTTATTAACCCACAAAATAAACTGGATGCCAGCCACAGTAGCCTTAGTTACAGGGCCCATGTTTAGATAAGGGCCAGCAAATGGCAGAAATACAGCCACAACCACGTGCCAGCCAAACCAGGGAAAGCTGGACCACATGATTTTGAGCAGTAGACTTCTATCTAGTACACAAGAACTGTTATTCCTCTGTCTCAATGCCCTTGTGCCCCACACTTGGGCGCCAAAATCTGTCTTGGTTTGACAAGACAGGTGTCTGCCAGGGAAACTGGGGTTTCCCTTAGAATAGAGAATGCAAACCCCCCACCCCTGCCAAATTATAAATTTTCAATTAAGGGCTCTCAGGCAAAGATTTGGGAATAGGAATAACAGTTCTTTACTAGGAATATCAATAATACAAATGTGGTAGGAAACAAAACTACCCCACCAAACCAGCAAACAAACAACAACAATTTGGGAAAGCCCTGACAGAATCAGAGCTGCCACCTGGCACCCTGTTAGTCAGGGTGTTGGAAGCAGTCCAGAAGTGAGTCCTGGGATGACAGACGTGGCTCTGTTGGAGCAGGGACGATCCTGTAGCCAAAAAAGGGTCTAGGAGTGATGAGGAAGGGTCTAGGAGTGATGAGGAGGGGTCCAGGGGTGAGGTGATGGTGAGATGGGGTCCGGCGATGATGAGATGGGGTCTGGCGAAGATGAGATGGGGTGCCGTCTTCCTCCCAGGCATCGGGGTGAAGCAAGTGAAGCCTGTCCCCGGCCGGCTCAGTTTTCCTGGCAGCAATTGTAGACTCCCCCCACTGGGTGGGGCATCCCACAATAGGACCATGCATGCAAATGGGGCTTCTGGGGCTCTGGGGGGAGCGGGTATAGTCTGGGGGTATAGTCTGTTGATGGCCCATTACCCAAAAGGCACCCGCCCCTCCCCCCCGTCCCCCTCCTTCCAAAGTTACAAGAAATAAAGAACAATTCCCCAACTGCTTTCAGCAGATGAAAATAGAATACACATTTTTGATTCCATAACCCAGGACAATGATTTTTCTGTTCTCCCCCAAAATGTATGGTTCGTTACTAAGTTGTTGTAAACCACCCCATAAGTCGCCATTCATTGTAACCCAATTGTTACCCAACCACTCCTACCCTCAGTATCCCATTGGTCCAAGCCTTGGATCTGCCCCTTTGCTGGAAAGCTCTTTTAAGTTGAGATACAGGAGGCAGGCGGCTTCTTGCTCTTGCCCTTGCCCTTGCCCTTGCCCTTGCCCTTGCCCTTGCTCTTGCTCTTGCTCTCTCTCTCTCTCTCTCTCTCTCTCTCTCTCTCTCTCTCGCCCCCTCTCACTCCCTCTCTCTCTCTTTTACCCCCTCTCTCCCTCCCCCTCTCTCCTGTGGAAGCCATGCCGCTCCCCCCCAGTGTGGGACCCCCAAATAAACCCTGTCTAATCAACACCCTTGGAAGCCATGCCATGTCTTGCCTGCCTGTATGCTGCCATTAGCTGCTACATTGCTGCCAAGAGAATTCTCCCTGGAAGCTCTGGTAAGGCTCCTGTACCTCACCTCCCTTCCTGGACCCAGAGAGACTTGTTGCCAGTTCTCCTGCAGCTGCTAGCCAGGCAGGAGGGAAAGCAGAAGAAAGCAACACCATCCCATTCAATAATGTTCATTGTTCTTATTAGAAAATTTTGTAACTGGAGGCAGTAGACAAACACAGCTTCTGTAACCTCTCTATGTTCCAGCAGGGAAATAAACCATATGAAAGCTGCACCACTTTTGGTATGGCTTGTAGAACACAGTCCAAGCAAGAACCAAAGACAGAAGACAAAAACAGTTAAGAGGGACCTGAATCAGAGCTTTCACAAGGCACCATCGCACAAGATATTAACTTACTTCATACTTGCAATCTGGTTGCTTTGAGTGAAGAATGTCTTTAATTAACACAAAACGTAAAATGCGAAAGGGTTTGTTAATTTTTATTCAGAATTGTTGAATAATTCCATAGTGTGAAATTGTCCCTTATCCACAATGTGTATTCAATTACTCTAACAATTATTCTAACTCAAACAAAGAGAAATGACAAAATATTGAAATTTATCATGGGACAAAAATTCCAGAGTTCTCAGATATGACAATTATTCTATTGCAAAGATAAGAATATGTGCATAAAACAAGCTTTAACAGGTATGGCCCTAAAGCATATGGTCTTCTAATGGCCACATGTCATTTGGATGACTAGCTGCGGTAGTTTAGCACAGATGTGAGGTTTGTTTCTCTAAGGAAGTTATAGCACATGTTGACAGTTTGGTTGACCAATTAAATAGTTAGATATGCCTCTGAAAACATCCACGCTTAAAATCAGCCCAGGAAGTCTTTTTCTTCCTTGCATTAGAACAGGTAACAAGGCCAGTCCCTTTCTGCCGTGTGGCCCCTCAGGGCCTGGCAGCCTGGCCGTGCCTGCTGCTTCCTCCTGTGGGGCAGGGGGAACCAGGCCTGGCCTGGCCATGTCTCTGGGCTTCCCCTCAGCCGCCAGTGAGGGGGAGGGGAAACTGCAGCCACTGATAGCAGCTTGGGGCTCAGCAAAGCTGGCCCTGCACCGTCTCATGGGCTAATGTACTTTAACTAGACAACCTGAATATTCAAATGGTCAAAATGACACCATTATGCTGAGGAGAGATGACCAAGTTTCTTTTTCTAATTTGAAGTTAATGATTCTCTGAAAAGAAAAAAATATTCTCTATATGCTACTGCCAATCAAATCAATTCTGTGAACAACTTTTATAGTAATGAATAAAACTGCCTTTTATTCCTGCTCTACCTACTTTTGAACACCTATAAATTATGAAGAGATGGGATTTGAATTTAAACTAAAAAAAATAATTTATGTGCATATTTATTATGGAGATAATACAGAGATAGAGATGGGTTTCACCCCTACAGAGAAAAAAAACATGGTCATGAATTTTAGAGTCTCTTTCATTGCAGATTTTCCATTACATATTGACCCCATTTGGAACTGATTACTGATCTTACTTAGAATTCATCAGTTGCTAGTTTTAACTACTAAACTCTGCTCTTGTTTTCAATTCCATTCTTGAATTAAAATGTTGTGAAGGGAGAATAATATACAATTTATTTACCAGTCTGCCTCATCTCCGCACCAAACAAAATTAATTTATTATTGCCTTTTCAGTGTCATACGTGTTGTTCCACTATTTCCAGTTACTTGTTGTTCTAGTAGCATTTTTTTAGAATTTGCCTTCCTCTTCCAACTCATGTTAATCCTCTGCCAGTTAGCTAACAGACCAGTGAATAGTGTGCTGTACAAGCATTTGCAGCTTCCATTGAAAAGGTTCTAAAGAACCCCCAGAATAAAAACAGTGAGACGGAGAAAATACCCACCTTTATTAAGTTTCTTCCTCTGATCACTTGGACTCTAAAGTCATTAAACAATGTGATTGGTCATTTCCTAAGCGGTCATCAGTATCTACACCATAAAGTATTGCTTCTCATTACAACGCCAGCTTTCAACCCTTTCGTTTTTAGTTTTGCTAAGCTAGTCAGCCAAAAAATCATGAGGGTTTGAAGAGAATGTAGAGAGAAGGATCACTTGCTGCACCCACAACATCAGGCAGGGCTGGGGGGCATCCATGAAGGAGGCAGCTAAAAACATTCATGTACATGTGTCCTACAGCTCCCTGAGCTTAGATTATGATAATGATGTCAGAGTTCTCAGCATGTCTTGCATTCAGTTTTAAAAAATCATTATTGCATAACACAAGAAGCTGACAAACACATTCTCCATCAGGAAGACAAAACCCCAGACATCTGTAAAGCATTGTACATCAGATCAGAGCTGGAGTTCATTATTCTAGAAAATATGTCAATAGGTTAAAAAAATACATTTAAAAAAAATTTGTACTCATCCATGGCAGATTCTCTCAGGGCCTTGTAAGCCTTACCAAAACATCCATTTTCTCTGCAAAAGTCTAAAACTATCTAATACCACCACATTAATATAAAAAAATCAAAGTGTGTCAAAAGCATTGAATTTTTTTCTGGTCCAAAGCATGTTCTTAAAATACTGTTGTTGATCCACAACATTAGGCTGGTGCAGGACAAAAATGAGTCAGAAAACAGCAAAAAATGCCTTGTATTTAGAGGGAATCTGAAAGAGATATGTCCTCAAGTTTGAAAAAAATTCAAACAACTAATCACCAAAAATCATTATAGCTAAAGATCTTGTTATCAAGTGAAAACTGCGCACCATTTATGGCCAGCCTTCCACAGAAGGGTACAGAAGGCCAATCATTTCAACACAGTGAGTTTAATTTTTTTTCAGTTAAGTACAAAATAAAATCACATACCACATTCTTTGGCACTGTCAGGGTGACTCTGTTAACAAGTACTATTTAGAGAAAATCAATATGAGCATTATTTCAGAAGTACTTGAAGATAATACCAGTGGTAGCTGATCTGATTGACTGTCCCTCCCAGCTATCTCAATACAAAAAGATAAAACCAAGACATTTGTTGAAAATTTTTATTTGTATTGCATTCTGCTGAAGTCTGTGGTGCAACCATTAATGAAATCACATTAAATTTACTATATTAAGATGTAATATCAGTACCCAAAGGCAGTGAACCTGGTAGACATGGATATGCCTTAAAGATCAAAAGACTGAAAATAAGTACACATACTGGTGTGTTCATAATCATCTCAATTGAGAAGAAAATATGAATATTCACAAGAAGTAAAAATATTAGCAGGGAAAGGTATGGAAGGAAACACATACATAACCCTGTTTTAGAACAGACAGCTATTCCTTAAATCCAAGCAAGTTGGTTTTGCTTTTCCTTCACAAAGCCTGGAGACAAGCCAGAGGAGAGATGTTTCTGGTGAGGAAGGTCTTGGGGAAAAGGACTGTGGAAATTACATCAGTGCTGAGATAAGAGTCCTGGCATCATATCTGTGGCATATGGATGCTCACAGCAAGGTATGCATTGGAACACAGACTATACATTTGTTGAAGGGCATAAAATCTAGTGTTTTGTTTTTAAGGCTGTGAATTATGACTCTTGGACTTGCTTTTACATTATTCCCCCACAAAATCCCATGATATATAGAAAGTAAACTGTCAAAGGGCAGCATGTTTTATAATTATTTTGTTCCTCAGGAGGGCTCCCATTTCCTTCTCTTTTACATTTGATGGCTCTTTATCTCTAGCACAGATAATATGTGTGGGGGCACATTAAATGAAAGGAGGCAAACTTATAATCAACAGCACTATGGGAAAATAAATGGGGGACAAAACAGAGCACCATGGAACTTAATGATATCCCAGCCTTGGTGGGATAAAGGCCTTGGGATAAGTGACCACAGATATGAGAAAAACTGGGTAAGTACAGCATATGCAGATATCAAAGTTTTTGAAAGTATGTAGTTTTGTAAGGCTGCCAAGTAATACAAACAATAGGCTGATTCTGTAAGTAGTGAGAAATTCTTGCTTAAGGATGTGACTACTTAGAGCTGTAACTGCTTAGAGCTGCAACAGTATATAAGACTGAACTGAGAGGAAAATAAACCCTTCAAACCCTTTTTTCTTGGAATTCAATTACTTCAACTCTGACTTCTTTTTGCTTGGGCCTCTGATCTCGTTTTGTTTAGGCTTCTTGCTTGGACTACTATTTGCACCACTCATTTGAAGTCCCATCTCTCAGTCGTGTGGCAATTAGTGCTCCTGTGGGAGGAAACAAATACCCGCCTAAGATGTGTGGCAGCTGGCAACCCCCCGGGAACTGAAGTGCTGCTGAAAGAAGCAGGATCAGGCCCAACAAAATCCTTCTGGAGGATCGGGAGGCGAGCTGGGGAAAGGAAACATGGGTCAGGGAATGTCTGCCCAGGAGAGACATTTTTCTGCGTATGTTTGAGCTGCTTAAGAAACATAGCAACTCCTTGCCCTCTCATGACTTAAAACTTGTACTGGAGTGGAGAAGAGAAAAAATGTCACTGTCTCCTATCTTTACAAAAGACTTTTGGGACAGTATAGGGGTTAAACTATAGGATCGTGGCACAAAGGGTAATAAGGCGGCAGCTGAGATACTTCCCTCTTGGAGGGTGATTTACGAGACTATGGAAAAACAGGAACAGCCTCAAGTTGTGGGTAATGATCTGATACGACTGGCAGACCCACAGCAGACCCATAGAAGGCTATAAATCCTTTCGTACAGCTATCCAGTCCTTCTCTCCCACCAGAGGCGAAAGAAAAATAGTGGGCACTGCAATTTGCTGCTGGCCGCTGCCCTGGGAATGGGGCGGGGGGGAGGATGAAGTAGACCCCATCAATCCTGGTCTCACAGACTCTGATGATGAGCCAGATCCATTTCCCCCAGACCTACAAAAGAATTGGGTCCATTTACAAAGATAAGCCGTACTTGTGGGAGACTTGGAAATGGCTGATAAGATTGTAGCCCCTGTCATATATCATGGTAGCAAGCAGCATAATCCTTGTTGGGAGTAGCTGTCTTTTCAGGAAGGAAACCAGAGCTGGAGCGCAGGACAGCAATGCACTCAGACACAAATGCCCCAGCTGACACAACAGCTACCACAGCAGATACCGCAGCAGGGTCACCTCAAGTCTTTGCCCAGCAACTCAAGGCAGCACCAGACTAGACCTGGCAACCTCCGACACAGTAACATTACTGGAGCTCTTCTGTTCATTTACTCCCTACAGGAATTTTTGGACTACCAGACCACCAGAAAAGTGCTCTATTAATAGGGAGACATTGTGGATAGCAGAAGACCACAGAAGAATTGTTCAGGTTTACTGCAATAAAGCTGGCTCAATTTGTCGCACTTTAAACAAAATAAGGGCTAGGAATGATTATTTTTTAAAAATTTCCTTTATTAACTTTTCGCACAATATTCAGGCAAATAAAACTTCTTTGATCTGAGTGACTGAAGGGGATAGTTAGCTCCTTCTAGCAAGTACTTGAACTTCCACAGATGGGGCACAGGCAAACTGCTGAGTATTTTTTC
Organism: Phylloscopus whistleri; assembly: GCA_017589585.1. Lineage (NCBI taxonomy): Eukaryota > Metazoa > Chordata > Aves > Passeriformes > Phylloscopidae > Phylloscopus > Phylloscopus whistleri. The sequence continues at coordinate 2,973 of JADMLD010001620.1, read as the reverse complement.
ACTGACCACACATAACTGCTGGTCTTATTAAATGTGGCTATTTACTATGTGAACAAGCATTCAAACATCTCTTACTGGAAGAATTCTGCCTATAAAACTGTGTCCATTATAGGTAAGATTACACTGTCCCTTAAACAACAGTGTGCACACTTGGACACATGAAAAAAGACATAGTGGAATGAACACATAATACGCTCTGATGCCACAGAACTTCAGTAGATTTATCTGCTCTCCACCCAGAATCACACAGGCTTATTCCACAATCACTCCCTTTCAACTGCTCTTGAAAATACTTATTTGATTTCAGATTTTCTCTCTCAGCAAGACTTGGACGTTGATAATCCTGGTAGGTCCCTTCCACTTCAAGATATTCTATGATTCTCTCTGAAATATGATGGAGAGAATGATAAAAGAAATGTCTTATGCAGTGTTTTTCAAGCATGACAGTTCTTGTATTAACACGAATTATATGATTGTCACTCCTAAAACCAATCTGTATAACAAACTTTTTCAGTATTCTTAAGAGTATTTACTTCAAGAGCTATTCATTTTCTCCACTAGAAATATAATTTTTCAAATAATAAAACATTATCTAAACAAGTGACACAAATGCATAGTCACTGACAGAAGAAAAATCTTGAAAATCAAGAAATAAATATTCTCTATCATAATTTTCATTATTAATAGCTCTTTTTTTAAGTATGAGAAAGCTGTTAAATTTACACAGAATTGATCACCTATTCATTTCAGATATTATTTATGGAAAGGTAAATTTTCTTTTATTGCTTTTTCAACACAGGTTTTACTTCTGAATCAACCAGACAAAACTAGGAAAAAAAATACCACTCTGTGCACTGAGTTAAGAATTTTAGTTGTCAAAGCCTGGCCTATTCACTGCAAGCTCTGGTTTCTGGTACCCAAGTGAGAAACTTCACCCTATTCCTATCTTTCTACCTCAAAGCAAGGTCTAACCATAACATTCCCAAATGAGGCCTCAGACTCACATCTTCAACAACCTTCCCTATGGGCAGGAACTGCCTGAGGGAAAATGCCTCCTGCTTGTCTGAAGGTTCTAGGGTAACAAGCAAGTTACAGTTTGTGGAACAGGCAAATCTACACTGGCTGTTTCTGCTCAAAGATAATTCTCATCACCATTCCTAAAATGATGATTCCATGTTCTCACATTCAGACAGCTAGCACCATGTGCTGTCTGTCAGTTGCGTGCCTGCATCACTTTGGAAAATCCTCAGGTGCACTAAAAAAAAAAATTCACAAGCAAGTGGGCAAAAACGTTATTGAGGGAGGGACAGACCTACCTTAAATGCACCCTAAAGCATACTGAACAAGTGATTTTCAAAATAAGGAGGGCAAAGAGGCTGCAAAACAAATTACTCTTGAGATGAACAGAAAAAGGAACCTATTCTTAATGAAGGGATGGAGAGTAAAATAATTGGCACGTTTGCAAAGCAAAAACTCTTTGAACTTCAAAGCATCAACTGCAAAACCAATCCATTTCTGTAAAGTGATGCTTTTATCAGCTTGACAAAGAAGTTTTAGCTCTGTTAAGTTAAATAGTCTAACAAAGAAGTTAGCTGATTTCATCTACTACTGCCATTACAAAAGTAGATGTTAGGGTGACAGCTTTCACAAACAGGATTGACAGAGTAAGAACTCATTCCACACACTGAATCTTGAGTTCAAACTGTACATTAGATTTAAACTTTTGCTGTGCTAAAGGACATAAACCACCTATGATTCAACTCACACTGTCAGTCCAAGCTAAGTCGCCAAATATTGAGAACCTTTCAGTCTCGGTCTTCAGAAAGATCACACAACTGAAAGACTGCCCAGGCAGGAAAAAGTAACCTTCTTGGAAGAAAGCAAGTCTGAAGGATTTGACTGGAAATACTTTCATCTGTTTTTGAACATTTAATATATTTGCAATCTGCCTATAATAGTAACATTAAAGTTTCAACTCAGATAGTTATGTAGTTAGTTAGGCAAAGATGGTGCCTGTCAAGTAAAATTTCAACAAAGAAAATTTCCATTTTTTGTAATATTGCTGAGTATCAAAAAAAATCATTACTGAATTTATTCTTCACTCAAATACCATAATTAGACCAACCCTGAATTCAGAAACTCTGTACCAAAAGATACAGCAAGGGTTATATAAGGCTAACAAAAGGGTTTCGTCCATAAGGAAATACAAGCTTAGAGTACAATATTTTCAACATATTTTTCCAAAGGAGTGTGGAAAATAAGCTTTTAGATGAAATACACTGAGAACAAAATTCCAAACTCTACATCAATAATTGCAACCTGTAAAACAAAAACATTTTGCAAAACAAAGCACGGAGTTTCACATTTACAGTATTTTGAGCTCCACTTATACAAAAAACCCTTGTAAAAAAATGGCTAAGAGGAAGGTGAACTTATCAGGGCTTTAGTGGAACATAAAAATAGAATTAAATAATGAGAATAAAGGCCTATTTAGCCCAGAGTACAAACAGTGGCAAAACACAGATGCCTCAAAAATGTAAGAATAGAGCAAACTCTTATCAACACTCTCAGAGAATACCCTCAAAACTCTCAACAACTTACAGTTCAGTAGTTAGTATCTTCATGTTTAATCAGTCTTAGTGGATTTCCTGCATGTAAACTTGCCTAGTTGCCCATTAAGTCCCTGTAACCCTTTAGCATCCATAGTATCCAGTGGCCAGGACTTCCAGTATACTGAGCTGAAGTGGTCTTACCTCCTGTTGCTGATTTTTGACTAGATACCCCATTTTTTAACAGATACCCCAAAGAGCCTTCATGAAAAAAACCAGCTAATGAGCGTCTCTAAAGAGATGTTCCATCCACGCCATAAGTGCCTCCATATACCTCTCATAACCTCGCTACAGGTTTTACTAGGGAAAAAGAAAGAGAATTAAATGGTTTCTTAATGGTTTCTCCTCCACACCCATTTTATTT